>WNWK01015085.1:0-49010 GCA_009830355.1 Cherax destructor
GTGAGTACAAATAGGTGAGTACACACACGCACACACACATACACTACTCACACAAACACACAAGCAGCACACCCACCCACCCACACACACACAACATTCACACAAACAACACACACACAAGACGAACACACACACACACACACACACACATAAATAGCACACATGCACCACCACCACGAAACCTAGCCTATTAAAAACAAAAAAATGGTGGCCAAGAGGGGAAGTTGAAGACTCAGGGGATCAGAGCAAGATGGGCCAGGAAAGGAAGAATGGATGGAAGGGCAATGTAAAAGGATGGAACAAGAGTGGAAACAAAAACTTGGTGAGCTTTTTGCAAAAATGGAAAGGAGGATGGAGGTAGATAAGGAGAAATGGAAGTCGTGAGATGAAGCCACAGAAGCCAAGATACATACCCTACAAGATGAAGTAAATATGCTGAAGTGAGTTACAGGGCCAGTGGCCAGAGGGGACATGGCACCTGGAGCAGGTACTCCCTGTTAAATGAGGGGCCTAATGGAAAAGGAGACGACAAGACATATGCTAAGCCCCTATCAGACCACAAAGCATGACTGAGGAATGAAGGGGGCAATAAGTTAGGCACAGTGACAGCAGTTAGTGAGGGGGCTGCAGGTAGAGAAGATGACAGGTCCCATGCAGAGGCACAACCAGGCAACCAAGAGTAAGAGGAAATAACAAGGGAGACAATGGCTATGTACAAAAGGGACCTAGAGACACGAAGGGAAAGGCAATTGGAGGAGGAGAGGGGGAAGGTCAGTCTTTATTTATGGGCTTCAAGAGAGTGAAGAGAAGACATACAACGAAAGACGGCAGAAAGAAAAAAACGAGAGATTGAAAACATCAATGAGATAATATTTTTTTAGAGCAGGGGGGTACTTGACAGCGAGAAATCAGCCAAACTCATTTTCAAGATAGAAATGGTCAGGAACATGATCCTGCAAAAGAAATCACAGTTGAAGGAATCATCAACATACAGGAGGGTGTTCCTAGACTGCGACAGAACGAGAACAGAATGACAGCAGCTGAGGGAGAGACCTCAGAAATGAAAGGGACTAGAAAGAGACACTAGGACAGAGTCAGGAGAGAACAATTAGAGCTGGGCTGAGCAAAAAGTGCAAACACCATATATATATATATATATATATATATATATATATATATATATATATATATATATATATATATATATATATTTTTTTTTTTTTTTTTTTTCTCTCTCTCAACAAGTCGGCCGTCTCCCACCGAGGCAGGGTGACCCAAAAGAAAGAAAATCCCCAAAAAAAAATACTTTCATCATCATTCAACACTTTCACCACACTCATACATAATCACTGTCTTTGCAGAGGCACTCAGATACGACAGCTGAGAATAGTCCCTCCCAGCTGTCACTATCCCAGACCCCTTCTTTAAAGTGCAGGCATTGTACTTCCCATTTCCAGGACTCAAGTCCAACTAAATCAATTAACTGGTTTCCCTGAATCCCTTCACAAAATGTTACCCTGCTCACACTCCAACAGATCGTCGTGTCCCAAAAACCATTCGTCTCCATTCACTCCTATCTAACACGCTCACACATGCTTGCTGGAAGTCCAAGCCCCTCGCCCACAATACCTCCTTTACCCCCCTCCAACCTTTTCTAGGACGACCCCTACCCCGCCTTCCTTCCCTACAGATTTATACGCTCTCCAAGTCATTCTACTTTGATCCATTCTCTCTTAATGACCAAACCACCTCAACAACCCCTCTTCAGCCCTCTGACAAATACCCTTACTAACTCCACACCTTCTCCTAATTTCCACATTCCGAATTTTCTGCATAATATTTACACAACACATTGCCCTTAGACAGGACATCTCCACTGTCTCCAGCTTCCTCCTCGCTGCAGCATTTGCAACCCATGCTTCACACCCATATAAGAGTGTTGGTACCACTATACTTTCTACATTCCCTTCTTTGCCTCCATGGATAACGTTTTTGTCTCCACAGATACCTCAACGCACCACTCACCTTTTTCCTTCATCAATTCTATGGTTAACCTCATCCTTCATAAACCCATCCGCTGACACGTCAACTCCCAAATATCTGAAAACATTTACTTCTTCCATAATACCTCTCTCTAATGTGACATCCATTTTTTCTTTATTTAAATCGTTTGATACCCTCATCACCTTACTCTTATCTATGTTTACTTTCAACTTTCTACCTTTACACACTTTCCAAAACTCGTCCACTAACCTTTGCAACTTTTCTTTAGAATCTCCCGTAAGCACAGTATCATCAGCAAAAAGTAACTGTGTCAACTCCCATTTTGCATTTAATTCCCCATAATTTAATCCCACCCCTCTCCCCAACACCCTAGCGTTTATATATATATATATATATATATATATATATATATATATATATATATATATATATATATATATATATATATTTTTAAAATATAGAATGGGGTCCACCTCTAGTGCAAATTGTGGGACCCATAGCCTCGGAGAAGTTGATAAAAAGGCATCAAGGAAGAATATTTGGATTTCTTCCTGAAGCCGTTTGAATATTCCACTTCTCCTACCACCCCATCCTATATACATACATATAAATGCTTTATTAATAGACAGAATACATTTATAAAACACACAAACATGAACATGAATACAATGGTACAATATGTCAAAGATTATGAATCTCCTCCAGCTCCTCCGAAGCCGGACGCGAGCCGAGTATGCAGCATGCGTTACCCCTCTGGATGGCCACGCTGAGACGCTGGAACATGAACGTGGCTGCCCTTGGGTCCCTGGTGGTGTCGATGAGTCTGGAACCCAGCTCTTTAAGGAAACGTGTTGCATTTTTTCCCCACGCTCCCAAGGTCTCTGATCCCACTGGGACAAATTTATACTGTTGGCTTATGTCCCTGTACTTGCCGATCTTGTACTCATCTCTGTGGTCAGCAGCTCCTCCCTGTCGCCCAACACTGTGATGGATGTAGGTGTCAGCCAGTGTCGACACGCAGGTATAATCCCATGCTAAGAGCTTGCCATTCTTCCAAGGATAGATGGTGATCCCGTCGGGGCGGTTTGCTGGGTTGTGGGCATTGTTGGCTGCTAGTGATCGAGGCTTCTCTCAGCTGGGCATCCAGCTGTAGCGAGGGTTCTCTTTATGATGTCGTTGACCTCATTGTGTCTTGCATGCCAACCCTTGGTTTTAGAACAGTTAAGACCATGTAGACCTATTGGTCGGCTTGCGCATTGCCGCAAATACACGTATATTCCGTGTGAATGGGGGCAGCAAGGCGCAGAGCCACTGCAATACGAAGGGTCTTAGGGTCCAGGCGTGTTCCCATGGCCGAAATGGGAACTGTTTGGAGGAAGTCCCCAGAGTGATGTGCACTCACGGCTAGGAGACGGGCAGTCTCCTGTCTGATGTTACGGCCCTGAGCATATTGGCAAGTATCTTTTCAACAATGGGGCTGTCCCAGCTTGACTGTTTGTAGGCCAGTTCTTCACTAGGTTTTGGTGTTGGAGCAGCAAGAGTCTCCCATTCAGTGATGGCACTGGTGTAGCTAGGGTCCTGTATTCCTGCTGAATCACTGAGGTTGTATGGAAGAATTTGTTTTATTAGCTCATTTGATGCTATGGAAGAGGATAAGAAGGCTGGTAGGGCAATCTGGGAGGATTTGCGTACTCCCAGCCCCCCAAGTCTGACTGGAAGTGAGGCTTGCAACCACTGTCCATCTTCGAGGGAAAGATTCAATACACTCTCTAGCATGGTCTTGAGGAGAAATTCGTATTCCTCGAGTTTCGGGCTGTTGAAGGCTGGGGAACATCTCAGGAAGTATGTAAGTTTTGCGATTGACAGGCACCTGGTGAGTAGGTAGAAGGCATCATGTGTATCGATGTCTTTCATCCTACCTTCCATCGTCCTGAGGTCGGAGATTTTTTTTTCCAGGACCAGATCGATGGCATTGGGCCCAAGGGGAGCACCAAGGAGAGTGCTGTTGGCTGGATCGATGGCTCGTGCCCCTGGTAAAACAGCCCTAATGTCCTGGATCATCTGTGGATTAGTGGAAACTATCTCACATTTGGTGGGGTTTAAAGATAGGCCCAGGCTACCTACCATATCTTTAATTTTCCTGATGTCTCCCAGGAGAGATTGTGTAGTGCCAGCTAGGGTGCCGTCATCCAAGAACCAGATATTGAGCTCACTGGACAATGCTTCTGTGACATCCTTGATGGCTAGACAGAAAAGAAAGGGAGCAAGAGGGTTCCCTGTTGCACACCTCACACGAGTCAATTTCATGGTCCCCAAACAAAAGTTTAGAAGCCACACTATAACACGATTCTATGAAGGGATAGAGGGAAGGAAAGTGCCTAGAAACTGCTTGGAGAGCAGCATCCTTCTGACTGAGTTGAAAGCATTGGCAAAGTCCAAATATATATATATATATATATATATATATATATATATATATATATATATATATATATATATATATATATATATATATATATATATATATATATATATATAGTATATATATTTTATATATATATTTATATATATATATATATATATATATATATATATATATGTATATATATATATATATATATATATATATATATATATATATATATATATATATATATATATATATATATATATATATATATATATATATATATATGTATATATATATATATATATATATATATATATATATATATATATATATATATATATATATATATATATATATATATATATATATATATATGTCGTGCCGATTAGGTAAAACTGGTCAATTAGCAAGAACTCATCTAAAATTAAGTCCTTTCTAAAATTTTCTCTTATACGTTTAAAGATATATTTTTTCATTTATGTTAATGTAAGAATTTATAATTTTGTACCAAGAGAAACTTTGAAAACCTACCTAACCTTATTACAACAAGCGCAATTTAATTTAGCCTAACCCAACTAAATATATTTTAGATACTTTAACATTAATTAAATAATAAACAAACACAATTAAATATTTTTTTCGTTATGTTCAGAATGATTTTGGAGAAATTATTGCATACACAAATTTTCACTTGTCTTATATGGCAAGGTGAGCGTTGCTATTTAAGCCAAATCGAAGTTTTACCTAATCGGCACGACATATATATATATATATATATATATATATATATATATATATATATATATATATATATATATATATATATATATATATATATATATATATATATATATCGTGCCGATTAGGTAAAACTGGTCAATTAGCAAGAACTCATTTAAAATTAAGTCCTTTCTAAAATTTTCTCTTATACGTTTAAAGATATATATTTTTCATTTATGTTAGTGTAAAAAATTATAATTTTGTACCAAGAGAAACTTTGAAAACTTACCTAACCTTATTATAACAAGCGCAATTTAATTTAGCCTAAACCAACTAAATATATTTTTGATACGTTAACATTAATTTAATAATAAACAAACACAATGAAATATATTTTTTTCGTTATGTTCAGAATGATTTTGTCGAAATTATTGCATACACAAATTTTCACTTGTCTTATATGGCAAGGTGAGCGTTGCTATTTAAGCCAAAATCGCAAGTTTTACCTAATCGGCACGACATATATATATATATATATATATATATTTATATGTCGTGCCGATTAGGTGCATCGTGCATGATGACCTGAGCGTCGGTAAGCTGGGATGGAAGAAGGGTGGGTAAGGATAGAAATATGGGAAAAGGTTGGGTAAGGGTAGGAGGAGGGAATATACAGGTGAGTGGCACGTCCACTCTGGGCGACGTGTGCAGAGAGACTGCAGGCGTTGTTGATCGGTGTGTGTGACGCTGGAGCGAGTTGTAACAGCTGATGAGGCGGGTGTAGGTGGACTGCAGGAGGCTGCCAGGCGTCAATAGCAGAGTCCCAGAAGGCAGGCAAGGTCGAGAAGGCAGTCACATTACAGTGATGTGTTGGAGAAATCACTGAAGCATTCCATTCACCAGCAAGGTGAACTGTCTTTGTGAGATGTGTTTTACTTTAATTAGACGTTGGAAGTTAGGATGTTGAAGGTCTCTTATAATGTTGTCGAGGGTCTGGAGTGGTCTGGTTTTACAGCTGAACTTAACAGTTCCATCGTGGAGATGTTGAGTAAGGTCAGTAGGCATCATTGTTGGGGGAAATTGTCGAGTAGTAAAGAATCTTACACCAAACATGGTGCATGGTGGAAGTGTTGGAGTGGCAGGGCTGGAAGACGAAGTCTCTGATTGGTTCGAGGGAGTAGGAGATGAAGGCTTCTCATTGGTGGGAGGTGGTTGTGGCGAGGCTGGCAAGGAGGCAGCTGATTGGTTCTCGGTAGGGATGTGAGGTGGTGGTGAGCTCTCATTGGTTGTTGTAGGCGTGACGTCAGTAGTAGCTGGTGGTGGTGGTGCGGCTTCAGCTGAGTCATCAGCAGGTAAAATAATGTCGTCAATATGCTGGGAATTGTTGAGTATCACAGAAGATGGTGGAGAATCTGGAAATTTGAACTCTGGCATGTTGTTTAATTTGAAGAGTTCGTTGACGTATCTAAAATATATTTAGTTGGGTTAGGCTAAATTAAATTGCGCTTGTTGTAATAAGGTTAGGTAGGTTTTCAAAGTTTCTCTTGGTACAAAATTATAAATTCTTACATTAACATAAATAAAAAAATATATATTTAAACGTATAAGAGAAAATTTTAGAAAGGACTTAATTTTAGATGAGTTCTTGCTAATTGACCAGTTTTACCTAATCAACACGACATATATATATATATATATATATATATATATATATATATGTCGTGCCGATTAGGTAAAACTTGCGATTTTGGCTTAAATAGCAACGCTCACCTTGCCATATAAGACAAGTGAAAATTTGTGTATGCAATAATTTCGCCAAAATCATTCTGAACATAACGAAAAAAATATATTTCATTGTGTTTGTTTATTATTAAATTAATGTTAACGTATCTAAAATATATTTAGTTGGGTTAGGCTAAATTAAATTGCGCTTGTTGTAATAAGGTTAGGTAGGTTTTCAAAGTTTCTCTTCGTACAAAATTATAAATTCTTACATTAACATAAATGAAAAAAATGTATCTCTAAACGTATATGAGAAAATTTTAGAAAGAACTTAATTTTAGATGAGTTCTTGCTAATTGACCAGTTTTACCTAATCGGCACGACATATATATATATATATATATATATATATATATATATATATATATATATATATATATATATATATATATATATATATATATATATATATGTCGTCGATTAGAAACTTGTGATTTTGGCTTAAATAGCAACTCTCTCTGCCATATACAAGTGAAAATTTGTGTATGCAATAATTTCGCCAAAATCATTCTGAACATAACGAAAAAATATATTTCATTGTGTTTGTCTATTATTAAATTAATGTTAACGTATCTAAAATATATTTAGTTGGGTTAGGCTTATAAATTGCGCTTGTTGAATAAGGTTACGTAGGTTTTCAAAGTTTTCTTGGTACAAAATTATAAATTCTTACATTAACATAAATAAAAAAATATATCTTTAAACGTATAAGAGAAAATTTTAGAAAGGACTTATTTTAGATGAGTTCTTGCTAATTGACCAGTTTTACCTAATCGGCACGATATATATATATATATATATATATATATATATATATATATATATATATATATATATATATATATATATATATATATATATATATATATATATATGTCGTGCCGATTAGGTAAAACTGGTCAATTAGCAAGAACTCATCTAAAATTAAGTCCTTTCTAAAATTTTCTCTTATACGTTTAAAGATATATTTTTTCATTTATGTTAATGTAAGAATTTATAATTTTGTACCAAGAGAAACTTTGAAAACCTACCTAACCTTATTACAACAAGCGCAATTTAATTTAGCCTAACCCAACTAAATATATTTTAGATACGTTAACATTAATTTAATAATAAACAAACACAATGAAATATATTTTTTCGTTATGTTCAGAATGATTTTGGCGAAATCATTGCATACACAAATTTTCACTTGTCTTATATGGCAAGGTGAGCGTTGCTATTTAAGCCAAACTCGCAAGTTTTACCTAATCGGCACGACATATATATATGAAGGAAAAGTATTAAAAATTATCCCTCTCACTCAATATGTCCACGGTCTGATTTCTCTTACAATTCCCGAGACGATTTTACCGTCACCGAAGTTGCTAGCTCCTCAGGAGAAGGAGCTGCCTTTTCCATCTTAGAGGAACACCTGTAATCACCGACATCCTCCACAGGGTTGTCTTTCCCAGTACAACACACCTGGTGACATTTAACAACCCAGTCACAATGTATTTGTTTGAGGAATGGTGGAATTATTGTTTTTTTTGTTTCTTCTTCTACTCTATATAAATCTTTGTCTCCCTGCACCTGTCTTTGGTACTATGTTAACTCACTCCCTGTCTCTCTTTCTCTCTCTCTCTCTCTTTCTTTCTCTAATGAATCATGTCTCAAAAAAAAGGTCCTACCACTTTACATGGTCAAACTTGCCTATATTTCAATGCGCCTTGTATATTCCCTAGCTTGTATTTTGGGATGACATTTGTAGTGTCCCAGGACAAGATGAAGGTAATTTTTATAGATTCACATATCATTCTTTCAGTATTCATGGGTATATGCCATCAGGCCAGAAGACTTTTGATGTATCTAACACTTTTAATAGATTTATATCTTTCTCCTTAGATACGTGAATTCTATCCAATATATTCTGATTAATTCTTTCAATCCTGCATTCTGGCACCATCCCTGTTTCCTCAGTGAATATCGTCTTAAATCATTTGCTTAACTCCTTGCATACTCCCATATAATCATCTGTGAGTTCCCCCCCTTGCCCCCTCCTCAGTCTCATACTTGGTATTTTACTTTCACCATCCTCTTTGTGACTGTGTAGAAGCTTCGGCTTTGATTTGGTCGTCTTTGCCTGTATGCCATTCACAAACTGATGTTGTGCTTTCCTTGTGGGGTTTGCCTATTAATTCCTCGATCTTCTGCTTGCAGCCCTGTTTTCCGCCGTGTTCTGTACCTTTTCCATGCTCTTGTTCATCTTCCTTTGGCCTTCTCTAGCTCTGAATAAACCAAGGGCTCTCTCTGTTTCTTGACCTCTTACACCTCCAGTTATTGAAAAGCCTCCTAACTCTTTCTGACGCGGCCTTCCATCATTCCCTAGGTTGTCTGTTGAGTCAGTTACCTGTTCCACTGGATTTTATCTGGTTTCTCATCCCTGCATAGCTCCCTCATCTATAAACAAGTTTACTGTTTTTACCTATTTTTTTCCTCCACTTCCAAATCTAACAGTTCTTCAAATCTGAGGGTAAAGTGGTTGTTCATATTCAATGTCATCTATGTCAGTTTCACTTCAGGCGAAAATCAGATCCAATCTAAGTAGTTCGTTCCTTCTCTCACTCTCGTGGTTTCTTTGACATGTTGGGTCATGAAACTTTCCATTGCTACCTTCATTTATTTTGCTCTGTGTTTCTGGCCCCCCATGTGGGTCCCAGTTCTACAGTCTATTTCCTTTCTCTTTCTCTTCTGTTTGTTCTAGAATTTGTATTGTAGCTCCTTTGTTCTCATCATACTCTGGCCTCTGTCTTTTTTTTGTTCAGTGGGGGATTATAAAAGAATGCTAATATCATCTTTGATCCCCCAGTCATTATTTCTTCTACGGTATTGAATTTTAAGTTACCAGTGTCCATGTTACCCATTTCCTCAAAACTCCACTGATTCTTCACTAATGGTGCCACTCCCTTCCTCCTCTCTCTCTCTCTTTCTCTCTTTGTAAATAATGCATGGATAACAACCAAGAATGATTAGCCTCTGTGATAGCTATAATACTTGGATGCTCCTTTATTACTTTGTCAATTAATTCATCACTACTGTTTTTGACACCATCCTCATTTGTAAACACCACACACTAATTCTCTTATCATTCACATTATACTGGGACTTACAATATTGGTGTTGACCTCTTGAGAGAGTTAGACTGGGAGAAAGGAGATTTGTGAAAGAATCATGCGAGGGAGATGGATAGTAAGTGTTATAACTATAGCTGTTATGAAGAGTAAGAAAAGGAAAGGATAGTGTTCAAGTGAGAATGGGAATAGGAGAAGGATCAGGGAAAGTAGCTGGAGCATTAGCATTAGATAAGAGTGGCTAGGGGATGGATGGAAAGGGGTTTGCTGGATTCTACATATTATTACTGGCTGTTGGTTCTGATGAAGAGTTTTACACTCAGAAGTTTGGTATAGCAATGGGAAATCCTCTCTCACCTGTCTCTAGCAATTTGTACATGGAATATTTTGAAACAAGATTGCTTTACAAAATCCTTCCCAATAGAGCTAAGTGGATTTTCTGGGTGTCCTGACTCACCTCCACAGCATCTGTGATTGCCTCTCTCTGTTTTCCTCTCCTTCCACCTCAGTTTTGCACCTTTTCTCTTCTCATATGTTCGATTCCTCTGCATAAATATTCCATCATACCTTTAGTACCTAAATATTTATTGTTTCTGATTGAAAGATTTTTTTACTGGATGATGTCTTTCTCTTTTGTATAATCCCACTCTAAAAACGTCTGCCATGTTATTTTTGTCTCCTCTGCACCTGTGACTGTTAGAAATCTTGTATTACCCATTATTTACCTCTCCTTCGTTCACTTCTTTTCTACCTTTGTTGCTGTACTACCTGGAGTATACCTGGAGAGGGTTTTGGGAGTCAACGCCCTCCAGGCCCGGTCTGAGACCAGGCCTCATTGTGGATCAAGGTCTTATCAACCAAGCTGTTACTGCTGGCTGCAAGCAAACTGACGTACGAACTACAGCCTGGCCGGTCAGGTACTGACTTTAGGTGCCTGTCCAGTGCCTTCTTGATGACAGCCAGGAGTCTACCTCAATGTTCATTTAAAACAACCTCCTCATTCACTGTCTCTTTTATCAATTTTGTGATTCCCTCATCTTATTTTATTATGTCTGAGAGGTTCCATTCTCTTTATGTTCCCAGTTCTTCACTGTTTGACTCCCCTTTCCCAGTATTTACCTTAGCTAGCTTATCTCATAATTTATGCAACTAATCTGTTAGTAAACTTAACGCCTCAATCAATGCCTAGGTCTTCTCTCCTAATCCTGATAAATAATATTGTTTCTACCATTTCCTTCTGCATTTAACATTGTCAACATTCAACCAAGATTTTCAGTAGCTTCCATCATTCCCCCCACATCGTCTCAGTATTCTCCACTTGCCTTTACCTGGAGTCTACCTGGAGAGAATTCCAGGGGTCAACGCCCCCGCGGCCAGGTCCGTGACCAGGCCTCCCGTTGGACCAGAGCCTGATCAACCAGACTGTTACTGCTGGCCGCACGCAATCCAACGTACGAACCACAGCCCGGCTGATCCGGTACCGACTTGAGGTGCCTGTCCAGTGCCTGCTTGAAGACAGCCAGGGGCTTGTTGGTAATCCCCCTGATGTATGCTGGGAGGCAGTTGAACAATCTTGGGCCTCTCACACTTATTGTGTTGTCCCTCAACGTGCTAGTGGCACCCCTGCTCTTCATTGGGGGGATGTTACATCGCCTGTCGAGTCTTTTGCTTTCGTACGGAGTGATTTTTGTGTGCAAGTTTGGTACTAAGCCCTCGAGAATTTTCCATGTGTATATAATAATGTATCTCTCCCGCCTGCGTTCTAGAGAGTACAGGTTTAGGAACTTCAAGCGTTCCCAGTAGTTGAGGTGGTTTATCGCACTTATGCGTGCGGTGAAGGTTTTATGCACATTTTCAAGGTCAGCAATTTCACCCGCCTTGAAAGGTGCAGTTAGTGTGCAGCAATATTCCAGCCTAGATAGAACAAGCGATCTGTAAAGTGTCAACATGGGCTTGGCATCCCTGGTTTTGAAGGTTCTCATTATCCATCCTGTCATTTTTCGAGCAGATGCAATTGCTACATTGTTATGGTCCTTGAAGGTGAGATCCTCTGACATGATCACTCCCAGGTCTTTGACATTAGTTTTTCGCTCTATTGTGTGGTTGGAATTAGTTTTGTACTCCGATGAGATTTTAATTTCTTCACGTTTTCCGTATCTGAGTAATTGAAATTTCTCATCATTGAACTTCATATTGTTTTCTGCAGTCCATTTAAAGATTTGGTTTATGTCTGCTTGGAGTCTTGCAGTGTCTTCAACGGTGGACACTGTCATACAGATTCGGGTGTCATCTGCAAAGGAAGACACAGCACTGTGGCTTATATCCCTGTCAATGTCTGATATGAGGATGAGGAATAGGATGGGAGCAAGTACTGTGCCTTGTGGAACAGAGCTTTTCACAGTAGCTGCCTCAGACTTTACTCTGTTGACTACTACTCTTTGTGTTCTACGTGTTAGGAAATTATAGATCTATCTACCAACTTTTCCTGTTATTCCTTTATCACGCATTTTGTGTGCTATTACACCATGGTCACACTTGTCAAAGGCTTTTGCAAAATCTGTGTATATATCATCTGCATTCTGTTTATCTTCTAAAGCATCCAGGACCTTGTCGTAGTGGTCCAGTAGTTGGAACAGACAGGAGCGGCCTGCTCTAAACCCATGCTGTCCTGGGTTGTGCAATTGATGGGTATCAAGATGGGTGGCGATCTTGCTTCTTAGAACCCTTTCAAAGATTTTTATGATATGGGACGTTAGCGCAATTGGTCTGTAGTTCTTTGCTATTGCTTTACTGCCCCCTTTGTGGAGCGGGGCTATGTCTGTTGTTTTCGTAGCTGCTGGACGATCCCAGTGTCCATGCTCCCTCTCCATAGGATGTTAAAAGCATGTGATAGGGGCTTCTTGCAGTTCTTGATGAACACGGAGTTCCATGAGTCTGGGCCTGGAGCGGAGTGCATGGGCATGTCATTTATTGCCTTTTCGAAGTCATTTGGCGTCGTGATGATGTCAGAAAGGCATGCGTCTGTCAAGTTCTGTGGCACTCTCATAAAAAAATCATTTAGGTTTTCGATTTTCAGTCTGGTTAGTGGCTCGCTAAAGACTGAGTCACACTGGGATTTAAGTAACTCACTCATTTCCTTGTTGTCATCTGTGTAGGACCCATCCGGTTTAAGTAGGGGCCCAATACTGGTTGTTGTTCTCGACTTTGATTTTGCATAGGAAAATAAATACTTAGGGTTTCTTTCAATTTCATTTATGGCTCTTAGTTCTTCCTGTGTCTCTTGATTCCTATAAGATTCCTTTAGTTTTAATTCGATGTTTGCTATTTCTCTGACTAGTGTCTCCCTACGTATTTCAGAGATATTGGCCTCCTGTAGCCGCTCCGTTATTCTGTGCGATACCTTGTGTTGTAAATCATATTTTCCTCACTCATCTTTTATTCTTTCTCTTGTTTCGCTTTATATACCTATGCTCACCAACGAGTTGTTCTTGAGCAAGACCTCAGCCAGTTGTAAATTATTACTTCTCTTATCACACCTCACAACTCAGCTAGTTTTTTTTATCTCTTGCAGACTGATGATGCCCTGTGTTTTATGCACTTCAAATCAGCTGGGCTGCTAATAAGGGTAGTACTGATTCCACCACACTCAGTGGTGTGTGAGGGGTGTTTATGTGTGCGTGTTTGTGTGTGCGTGTGTTTTGACACCGGTAACGACTGCCTCGCCTCACCTATCTGCTGTATATAAGCCGATCACATCGACTCCAGGGATGATAACTGATTACTTCCAACTCCTGATCTTCAACCATTCTTCCCTGCATTGGACTGAGAAAGCCACTAGTTGGAGAAACTTTTCCACAATATACCCAAGAATTGCACAAGTGTTCTAATTCATCAACTTCCTAGCATCCCTATGACTTATTAGAGTTTACAACCGACATCTTTGCTTTTGTGTTTCTGTTTCTCATCTCTTAAACATTCTTTCCCTATTCACCTTGTCAATTCGTCTCAGTACTCTGCACGTTGTTATCATATCCCTCTAGTTTACCTGTCCTCAAGTGTTATTAAATTGAGTTCCCTTAACCTTTCCTCATAGAACATTTTCCTTAGCTCCGGGACTAGTCTCGTTGCTTGCAAATCTCTGTTTATTCTCCAGTTTGATAAGTAAGAAACGGGCAACAGTTAGGTATCTTGCTTATAAACTTCTCCAATGTCTTGTTTAACCAGGTGTGGGTTCTATACTGGTGTTGAATACTCCAATATGGGGCTGACGTGAACGGTGTAGTGTCGTCAATGACTCCTTACTTAGATTTGAAAAGCTATTCTTTTGTTTGACAGACGCACATATACTGTAACAATTATTTGGTTGATGAGCACCCCAGGTGATATGCTGGGTATAATACTCACCCCAACGTTCTTCTCCTTGAGTAAGTTTTGCAGCCTTTGCTCCCCGAGCCTAAACACCGTCTGCGGTCTTCTTTGTCCTTCACTAAGTTTCATAACTTTGAAATAGGGAAGGTTAAACTCCAAGAGCCATTTATCAGAACAGGTCTGCAGCCTTTTCAGATCCATTTGAAGTTTTCCCAGGTCCTCGTCTGCTTGTATTCTCCTCATTAGACTAAAGAAAACGGCACAGCACTGTAACTGGAATAATATAGAAATAACCTGCACATGGGAGATTGAAACTTCTGACAACATTTACTAATCACACAAGATAGGAGGTAGGGCTATTATTACGCCCTATATCATATATTGCGAACTTATCACTTTCTATGCTAAGTTTAGTTGAAGACCCCATAATCATTTACCCCTGGCACCCCAAGCTTACCTACAACGCCATCTACAACGGTTTCTCCCATTTTAGCATTTATGTCCCCCATAACAATCTCTTTTTCACATAATTTAAAACTCCTAAACAGTCAAATAACATCTCCCAAAACCTTTTTTCTCTACACTTCTCTCTTTCCCATGGGTATAAACACTTAATATAACCCAATTCTTGCATTCCACATTTATTATAATCCTCATAATTTATGAATTTACGTATCTCTCTTTTCATTCAATAACTGATGATTTAACATTACTCATAACTGCTCTTATTTTTTCAAATACTCATGCCCTAATCCCATTTATTTCTCCCCACTGTAAATCTCGTACCCCCTTCAGTTTTTTTCTCACTTAGAGCTTGGACATCCAACTTCATTTTATTCGTAATATTGACAGTCAACTCTTAATCATATGTATTACATTAACGCGTATTCAAACATCACATATTAAAATGTTCAATTTTAAATTTAGTAATTTATAGAAGAAAGGGGTTATTAGCCTTGCTCTCGGCATTTTAGTCTCCTCTTACGACACGCATAACTTACCAAGGAAGGATTTGTCTCCTCTTTCCCATAGAGATGAAAGGAAATCATATATGAACAAGAAATATTAAGATAACAGAAGAAACTCAGATGTTGTGTATTCTCATACATGTACATGCATGTGTAGCATGAACTGTGCAAGTAACAGACAGTAATTGCTGTTAAAGTACCTCTTATCTTGCGTGTTTATTAGACAAAAATAAAGGGTGGGGCGAGCCGTTGTCAAGAGATTTGGAAAGGAAGATTGAAAATTTTTGGAAAAAAATGTTTTGTTACCAAAAAATAGTGCATCATTCTGGCAACATTTTGGTGTAATCGACTTGTTTATATCATATTTCCTAGTATGTTTTTTCCTTAAATGTATTTTTTTTGTTCTTGCTGTCATTAATAATACATGTTGCCAATTAGTGTTTTTGTTTTAGTTTTATCTCTGCAAAAATTAAAATTTTTATGATTATTTCATTAAAAAAACTCTACATAGCAACATCTCTGTTGCCTCCATTCAAGTGCAGGGACTCATGGCACCTCAGTGGCCTCTGGGGTCTCAACAAGTGCTGATGCATGCAACTCGCTGAGATTTAGCGTGCCATATCCATAGAGTTTCACAGAAAAAAATATATTAATAACTCAGAAATAAGTTATTGACATTGTTTGTAATGTTTTGCGAAAAGTATTAATAGGATTGTCATGATTTTTTCACACATTAATGAGTAATGATGGCTCTACAACCACCCATTAAGGATTTCCGATATCTTTTACAGCTTTGTTTTTATTGATTTTTTTTCCCACAAAATAATGGCAAAAACAAAATCACTAACTTCAACATTTTTTATAATGGAATATACTGACATTTTTGCTAAAAAGGATTGGGTCAACAATTATATAGCCTTTATCTTTCATCTGATGTTAACTAGAGCATTGTACATCTTCCCAATTTTGTAGAAATTTACTGGTTTTGTGACCCCTAAAATTTGGCACATTTTATTTTGTTCTATCTAACCTAAAGGCAAAAAATCATAACAAAGACAGTGTATAGGTTTTTAAAAGCTGTATAAATCACTGTAAAAATCTCATTGAAATTAGACCAAAATAAAGAAAAAAAACGTGAATTCATTCGCCCCTCCCTAAAAGTCTCCAGCAATCCTACCATTGTGTAAGACAGTTACATGTTTCCCTTTCACACTCATTTGGCAGAACAGTAGTACCTCCCTCGGATGATGCTATCTGCCAACCTACTGTGCTTGTCATTTCTATAACAAAGTAATTTCCTCTTAGGGAACAACACATTATATCGCCTAAGCACCTAAGGAAACAACTCTTATATCATTAATTCTGTAGCCTGAGAGGCAATGAGTCTAATGTTATGAGAGATTCTAAGGTATCGGGTCTTTTTCTGAAGCCTTTCTCATATACATAGTCCTGCCCTGTTATCTGAGAACATGGTCGTGGATACACTGCATTAGTATTGTAAAAGTTTACTGTAATATGTACTATACGAACTGCATATGAATGGTTAAACATTTAAAGCTTTTCCTGGATGCCAAAGCTTTACTTCTAGAGTAAAAAATGTTGAGCTCTAGCTCCAGGATCCCGGACAGGCTTCCATTTTTTTTACTAACAGCCTGGTTTATCAGGCGTGCGTATATATTGGCAGTAATCAAAAGAGTAAACAAGGTTGAACATCAGTAGCTACATACAGTTCATCTACTCCAGGATGGGAATTATAAAAAATAGTTATGAAAATATATACATTCGTATAAGAGAGTAAATATCTTTTATAATGATGCTGTCAAGATTATTAACCAATTCTGTATATCTAGTGGTGTCAGATTAATTACAATGAGTAACAAATTAACTTCAATCTTTCTCCATACGGAAGACTTCTTATGCTATTAATTTTGTCATTATTCTCTGAATGTTTTGTAAAAAAATTATATCCATTCTGTAATATGGACACCAGAACTGCGCTGCATAATCCTTAAGATTTCACTTTAGAAGAAACTGGTAAATAATCATATGTATAATATAATTCCACTCTTGACTGCCAATACTTCCAATGAAATATATCAAACACCACAACATGAGTGATACGAACGTCTAAAATAGGAGATTAAATGCATTACCTGAAACAGGAAATAATTAGCAGGTGACAGTAGAGGAAGGTGAACCGTGCTGGTGCAAGCAGACAACCTAGACACAAGACTACCTACGGGACTACAAATGCAAGTGAGAAATTGAAAGAGATAGGTAACCAAGAGTGTTTACATAGGAACTGAAGCAGAAGTGATGAAACTCTTCGTTTATATCATTCAGCGGTCATAAACAACTGTCTTGTCAGATGTCCGAATAAATACGAAGAAGACTAAAACAATTCACAAGAAGGGAGGTCAAGTGAGCCACCGGTCATGGGAACTATGCAAACAAAAGCAGCTGAGTACATTGACCTCGGATGTGTTTGGTTGAGAGAAACAGCCCACATCGGCTTAAACCAGGTATGTTACATGATCATATACCTTTGGTGCACTGCCACACAATGTGGCATAACATCACATCATATCTCACTCTTATCACAATATTATCATTCATTTTGCAGTAATGAAACAGAAACACATGTGACAACAATGAATGTCTTCTGTGCAATGAAATATTGTACATAAAAGATTATATAATAACATGCTAGTAATAATAATCCAAATTATAATAAGAAAGGAAGACGGGACACCGCGACTGAAGCTCTCTTACTATTGCTACGCATACGTATTCACAAATAGGTAATTACACACACACACACACACACACACACACACACACACACACACACGCCCGCGCACGCACGCGCTCATATTATCTAACGAAAATTAATTTAATCAGAAGGAAAAATGCGAAGTACTTTGAGTACAATAAATTTGTTCAAGATGGCCGACATAATGAATGAATTCTACGAAAGTTAAAGTTTTCATGCTGGGAACCGTAACACCATATTTCAGACAGCTTTATCTTGGCCGCAAATAAACTTTTCAACATTATGTTGTAAACAATATTAAACAGAACGATGACATGTAAGCTAAGAGCGCAAAAAATCAACGTCTTTGAGTAAACTTTAGTCTCCAGAATCAATATTAGAAATTTGTATTTCTAACTGATGAAAGCAACACTTGGAGAAACTGGAGTAGTTATGCACGGAGGAGATGGAGAGGATGTTCTTCGAGGGCTGGGAATAGTTCTGCTTGGAACACTTGGAGAAGTTCTGCTGTGAGGACCAGCAGGGGTTCAGCATGGGGTTCAGCCTGGGGAAACAGTCAATAACCTCTACAAGTTAATGAACCTACAGAAACCTCTTTCATGTTATAACCAAAAGAGGCTTTACGAAATACTGTCTCGATGTATGAGTAAATATGAGCAAAGCGTATTTTACAATATCTGTAACTATTTTAACATAATTTCATCAGAAACACACGAGAAAAGAAAATCGGTGGTAATCCTGATATTGTTGATGGTGGCGTGACGAGCTTCCATGGCCGAGGTTTGTGCTCAGGAAATTTCAACGTGTAATTACAAGGAGCAGTATTGGGTTATGGACAGTTACCAGGCCACCAAAGCGACAAGGTGTGTTGTGCAAAATATGGTGTGGGGACGTGCTTGAACCTACCACAGTGCTTTCTCATAATGAGTAAAATCGGATCCATTACTTGAGGCCAGTAGGTTGTCCCTTCATCATGAAGCTTGCAGATTTTGCTGTCTGAAATTAGTACTGAACACACAGGACTCTGATCGGTTTCAGAATATCATCCCAAATAAGTTTAGTCTTAGCTTTATATGAGTGTTGTTCATTATGTTCTTCAATGTAAACACTTGGTTACGCATCCTCTACCCCTCATGTATCGTTTATCCTCTTTTTTCCTTATACAAAGAAACTATGTATGCTCTCTGCCAATCTCAAGGTACCTTCTTCCCCTTCGCACGTACACTAAATAAATGCACTCAAATATTCACTCGATAATACTTTCACATTCACCTTATATGGTTAAAATTTTAGCCTTAATTTTAAAGGAGTGGACCCGTAAGCCAGCGGAAGGCCTAGGTCAGATGACCAAAAGTTCCAGTGGCGCGTCAGGAAACACTTGTCCTGTTTCCTGGCAAATATTATCTATCGTAAGCTTATTTTTCCATCTAATGTCTTCTTTCTTTTGTTTTTACTGTTAAATTCATATGTTCCCAAGGTTTTCTGAACTTACTGATTTCAATCCAAAAGTTTTTCTTAAGCAAAATTTGTTGATAAAACCTAACCCATTATCGCACCAACTCTTATTTTAGACTACCTCACCGCTCTTTCAACACCTCTTTTATTCTATTTACTCCGCCTGCCGTATATCACTTATTGTTTATAAAAAAAAAACTATCAGATTAAGCATGTCTATATATTCCAGGCACACATAACGTATGTGTGGCCTCTTTCAAGAATCTGATTGGCTAACACATTGTGAAGTCTTATAATTGTTTATATTGTTTGTTATTGTGTGTTTTTCTCTGTCAGGTTTCTGAGTCCCTGAGAGGGACTCAGAATCCTGACACGCCTCCAGGCAGGCTGGTGTGTGGGCGTCACCTGAAGGTGACTTTGATGTCTTTTCTACTGACGATGCTGGTGGCTGGAAGAGGTAGGGAGGGGAATGGACTCAATTTATGTATGTATCTTTCATCATCTCATATATTTTATAATTTTTTTTGGCTCAAATATAAAACGTTGGTGAGTCTTGAGTATTACTTAAACACCTACGGAGTATCTCCGTGTAGCTAGACTGGTTTTTAAAAAATATATATTTCTTCACGCTATGTTTACAATCCACACTAATGTTATAGTACACACAGTTATGTAAATTCTGAAAGGAAGTGAGTACCCAAATAGAGACTGAAACATTCACCCTCATATCAGAACACATGTACGCTGGGTACATGTGTTATTCAGAACGACCTTTTATTTTTGATGACATGATGCTCAGTATGGAGTTTAACAAAGTCGGCTTTTGCCAGTCACTCCACTTCACTTTTAAACTGTGAAGATTATATATATATATATATATATATATATATATATATATATATATATATATATATATATATATATATATATATATATATGTCGTGCCGATTAGGTAAACTGGTCAATTAGCAAGAACTCATCTAAAATTAAGTCCTTTCTAAAATTTTCTCTTACACGTTTAAAGATATATTTTTTCATTTATGTTAATGTAAGAATTTATAATTTTGTACCAAGAGAAACTTTGAAAACCTACCTAACCTTATTACAACAAGCGCAATTTAATTTAGCCTAACCCAACTAAATATATTTTAGATACGTTAACATTAATTTAATAATAAACAAACACAATGAAATATATTTTTTTCGTTATGTTCTAGAATGATTTTGGCGAAATTATTGCATACACAAATTTTCACTTGTCTTATATAACAAGGTGAGTGTTGCTATTTAAGCCAAAATCGCCAGTTTTACCTAATCGGCACGATATATATATATATATATATATATATATATATATATATATATATATATATATATATATATAGGATGGGGTCCACCTCTGGTACAAATTGTGGGACCATAGCCCGGAGAAGTGGATAAAAAGGCTTCAAGGAAGAATATTTGGATTTCTTCCTGATGCCATTTGAATATTCCACTTCTCCTACCACCATCTTTTAATTTTTTTTTTACCAATAGGTATGTTTTATTACATAATATGGTACAAAAGATTTGAGAGATACATTGTTGATATAAAGATGGCATATACAGTACACGAGGTGAGAGATACATGTCTAGTACATATTGTTACATTTTTGTCACTGATTATAATGCGAAAATCTCATCCAGCTCTTCCGAGCTGGTGCGCGTGCCCAGAATACAGCATGCATTACCCTCTGAACAGCAGCGCTGAGTCGCTGGAACAGAAAACTAGCTGCCCTGGGATCCCTAGTTACCCTGTTGAGTCTTTTGCCCAGCTCCTTGAGGAACTTAGATGCACTCTTTCCCCATGAGCCAAGGGTCTCTGAGCCTATGGGAACAAACATATAATGATGGGCAAGTTCTCCATATTTTCTCGACTTCTGGGACTCCCTGAAGGTGGCAGCAGCCCTCCTTCCTCCCTGGTGTACTGGAGATAGGTATCAGCCAAGGTAGATGCACATGTGTAGTCCCACACCACCTGCTTGCCGTCTGTCCAGGCTTGAAGGGTGATACCATCTGGGCGCTTTTGGTTGCCATCAGATCTGCATAGTTGGGGTGGTTCCCTTACTGCTGGGCATCCGGCTGTTGTGAGGCTCCTCTTGATAATGTTATTAACCCTTCATGTCTTGCAATCTTTCCTCGGATTTACGACACACAAGACCATGGTACCCGAATCGGTCTGCTGCTTCACTGCCACAAATACACCTGTGTTCGGCGAGAATAGGGGCGGCAAGTCGAAGGGCAACACCAATGCGGATGGTCTGTGGGTCGAGGCGTGTGCCAAGGCTGGAGTTGGGAACAGCCAAAAGAAAGTCCCCTGCATGAGGAGCTCACTGCAAGTAGGCGGGCTCTATCCTTCCCTGACACACTCTGAAGCATTGCTGAGGCTATATTCTCTACTATTGGGCCATCCCAGTGCGACTGTTTGTAGTTGTTGGGGGAGCAGGCCTGGTTTCAGAGCCTGTTAGGTTATCCCAGATCCTGGCTCCATCAACGAACTTTTGGTCATGGATTCCAATCGTGTCCCTAAGATGTTCAGGGAGAATTGCTGCTACAAGCCCTCTGGATGCAATGCATGAAGACAGGAAAGCAGGTAGAGCAATCTGAGATGACTTGGTGGACACCAATGCCTCCTAGTCTGACTGGGAGTGTAGCTTGGTCCCACTGCCCATCTTCTAGAGTAAGGTTAAGTACTTTAGTAAAGATCTGCCTCAGGATACTGTCATATTCGTGCAGTATAGGATTATCATATGAAGGAGCACATCTTAGGAAATATGTCAACCTGGGCAGACTCAAGCATTTTGTGAGGAGGTACAAGGCATCATGGGTGTCAAGATTGCCTATTCGTTGTTCCATTCTCCTCAATTCTTCCAGTTTCTTCCTGAGAATTGTGTCAATGGCATCTCTTCCCAGAGGTGCTCCAAGCAAGACACTATTAGTAGGGGCAATGACTGTTGCTCCTGGTAGTTTTGATAGCACTGCATCTATCACTTGTTGATTGACTGATATGATTTCACATTTGGATGGATTCAGGATGAGACCCATTTCCTGTCCCTGTGTCATCACCTGTGTAAGATCATCTACAAGGGACTCCTTTGTACCTGCTAGTGTGCCATCATCCAGGAACCAGATGTTTAGCTCACTGGTCAGTCTTACTGTGATTTCCCCTAACTGCTATACAGAAGAGAATGGTGAGGGGGTCCCCTTGCTGGACACCCTCTGATGATGTGATTTCATGCTCTCCAAACAGGAGCATTGATTCCTTGCTATATCCAGCTGAAACAAAAGGGAAGAGACCTGGAAAATGTTCTTGTACAGCTGCTAATACTACGTCCCTTTTCAGGAGATTAAATGCATTCTTGAAATCTAATTTAACCACTGCATTGTCCTCAGGCAGGTTGTCGATATATGCCCTTGTTGCATGAACCGCTGCTTCACTTCCTTGAGAGACCCCAAAGCCAAGCTGGTTTGGTTGAAGCATGATGGCTGCCTCTGCGCGAATACTTCTGACAGCAGCTTTAGAAACGAGGCGGCGAAACGTGTTGCCCACTGCATTGGCCTAATTCTCCATCCTTCTTTTTAAGGGCACAAAGTGATGCTCCAAAAAGAAAGGTTTAATCTCGTCAGGAATCAGACCAGCCAAGGAATTGTTGACGAACCTTGTGATCTCTGACAGCAGTGTCTCTGCAATCTCCCGATAACTGGATTAACCATTTCCTTTAAATGTTGTGGCCTTATTCCAGTGTAACCCCAGCAGAGCCGGAAGGGAATGACATTATTGCTTTGTAAATGTCGAGTCTTGCACAATCAGTGGTTCCACAGTGGGGACAGAGGTGTTGGAACTGTTGGTACCCCTGGTTTCCTGGCAGGGTGCTTTCCTCTAAGTGCTTCAGCAGTGTCAGCATCTCTGGGGGCAACTGTATCTTCACTGGTGATAATTCTGATTGCTCCCACTGTGTTGCCCTCTTCAATTTTCTTGCTCACTTGGACTCTGATTTTTCGCTGTCAGTGGAGTGAGTGGGGGTTCTGCCTCTCCCATTTTTGTGTTGATGGGGAAGGGGAATGAGGTTATCAGCTCTAGGAAAGTCTCTTAAGGATTTAATGATCATTGAGGCTAGCCTCTTTCCCCTTCTTTCCGGCACAGCTAAGCAGACATTGCCAAAAAGTAGTAAGTTGTGCCATGCCTTGATGGTTGGTGGAGCATTTAGGATAGCAGAACCATCGTTTACTTTTATTAAGAGGTCTGTAAGTTTCCCAGCTGCGTGTGGACGGGCTGCTTTGGGAATATGTGTGAGTGTTCTGATACCTGTTGCTTTAATTGCTTCCAGGATATTATCTGATGAGATGAGATCTGTTGGAGTGGGTTCAGGTGCCTGAAGTGGCTCTGGGTCATCACTGTCCACAGGAGGACATCCTGAACCCGGGCAGCTGCCATGTTTACGGAGGAAACCATTAGAGTTGAGACAACGAAGCTGTAAACACGACCGACACTTGCCTCTCCTAGTATTGCCAGCCGTGCCATTTCCCTGGCTGCTTGCTTCCTCCTGACTGGCATTCATCTGGCTAGGTAGACTGTAGTGGAGTACGACATGCTGGGTGGTTAAGGTGCGTGGAAGGTAGTGAACTTGACCGTGGTGGCCTGGTAGGGCTTGAGGGGTGTCGCTGGGATTTGGGTGAGGGAGGCGCAGGTAGTTGGGTGGGGGAGGCGCAGTTTGTTGGGTGGGGGTCGCCAGGGGAGAGGAGTGAGGGGAGTACACTACACATGGATTTTGCACTCTATATATTGTTCACACTGTCTTACAATACACACAATACACACAACATTATTTGTTTTCCATGTACGTCATGAAAGATGTGGGTATGTGCACTGTTGAACACCAGTGTCTTCCTTCACCACCTACACACAGCGCCTCTTCCCTCTCCCCTGTGGCGTGGGGGAGGAGGCACTGGTCACTCCCTCGTTAACATTAACCACACATTGTTTTTCCATAACATATGTCTCTAATTATTCCATGCATCGACACGTAATCATTTCTAGGTTAACTGGAAGCATGGCGCATGGTGCTGGAGGTAGATGTTTTTATGAGAGATTTCCGAGGTTTGTATATACGATAATCTTGGCCGGCACACAGTGTAGGCCTTATTCTCCCCCACCCACACTGGCCATCTTCCACACTACCACCACTCACCAACCTTCACAAACTGCACATCATTTCCACTATTTGCGTTGAAACGATGCACTGTAATGTTTTCTCACTGCACTGGAATCTTCCCAAAGTATTCACACTGAGTCCTGTTCAGTCTTAGATCTGGTCAGCCTCGTTGATCACTAACGCTCACCTTGCCATATAAGACAAGTGTATATATATATATATATATATATATATATATATATATATATATATATATATATATATATATATATATATATGCACACACACACAGACGAAGATCGCAGTCAGCAGGACTCGACACTGCTTCTGAGAAGGACAAGATATCCAGGAAGCGCTCTAGACCACTTGGCCACACAAATGTCACATAGACTGGGCAGCCTGGTTCACGAGCCATGTTTCTTTCCCAGCCCGGGCACGTCAGTGAGCCTCAAGCATGAATTCAAGCTATTTCAATCTCCTCCTGTATGTTCTGACCTCTGAAGCGATTTTTTATATCAAGCGGGTATATACAGAGAGAGATCGCAGTCAGCAGGACTCGATAGGCCGAGTGGTCTAGAACGCTGCCTGGGAATCTTGTCTGTCTCAGAAGCTGTATCGAGTCCTGCTGTCTGCGATCTTTCTCCGTATATACCCGCTTGTTTCTGCGTGGTGCATTGATATATATATATATATATATATATATATATATATATATATATATATATATATATATATATATATATATATATATATATATATATATATATATATATATATAAATATATATATATATATATATATATATATATATATATATATATATATGTCGTGCCGATTAGGTAAAACTGGTCAATTAGCAGGAACTCATTTAAAATTAAGTCCTTTCTAAAATTTTCTCTTATACTTTTAAAGATATATTTTTCATTTATGTTAATGTAAAAATTATAATTTTGTACCAAGAGAAACTTTGAAAACCTACCTAACCTTATTACAACAAGCGCAATTTAATTTAGCCTAACCCTACTAAATATATTTTAGATACGTTAACATTAATTTAATAATAAACAAACACAATGAAATATATTTTTTTCCTTAGGTTCAGAATGATTTTTGCGAAATTATTGCATACACAAATTTTCGCTTGTCTTATATGGCAAGAAGAGCGTTGCTATTTAAGCCAAAATCGAAAGTTTTACCTAATCGGCACGACATATATATATATATATATATATATATATATATATATATATATATATATATATATATATATATATATATATATATATATATATATATATATATATATGTTGCGATTAGGTAAAACTTCGATTTTGGCTTAAATAGCAACGCTTACCTTGCCATATAAGACAAGTGAAAATTTGTGTATGCAATAATTTCGCCAAAATCATTCTGAATATAAGAAAAAATATATTTCATTGTGTTTGTTTATTATTAAATTAATGTTAACGTATCTAAAATATATTTATTTAGTTAGCTAAATTAAATTGCGCTTGTTGTAATGAGGTTAGATAGGTTTTCAAAGTTTCTCTTGTAAAAAAATTAAATTTTTTTACATTAATATAAATGAAAAAAATATATCTTTAAACTATAAGAGGAAATTTTAGAAAGGACTTAATTTTAAATGAGTTCTTGCTAATTGACCAGTTTTACCTAATCGGACGACATATATATATATATATATATATATATATATATATATATATATATATATATATATATATAAAAGAATCAAATACAAAGTGGGAGTTGTCACAGTTGCTTTTTGCTGATGACACTGTGCTTTTGGGAGATTCTGAAGAGAAGTTGCAGAGGTTGGTGGATGAATTTGGAAGGGTATGTAAAAGAAGAAAATTGAAAGTGAATATAGGAAAGAGTAAGGTGATGAGGATAACAAAAAGATTAAGTGACGAAAGATTGAATATCAGATTGGAGGGAGAGAGTATGGAAGAGGTGAATGTATTAAGATATTTAGGAGTGGACATGTCAACAGATGGGTCTATAAAGGATGAGGTGAATCATAGAATTGATGAGGGGAAAAGGGTGAGTGGTGCCCTTCGGAGTCTGTGGAGACAAAGAACTTTGTGCATGGAAGTAAAGAGGGGAATGTATGAAAGTATAGTTATACCAACACTCTTATATGGGTGTGAGGCATGGGTGATGAATGTTGCAACGAGGAGAAGCTGGAGGCAGTGGAGATGTCATGTCTGAGGTCAATGTGTGGTGTGAATATAATGCAGAGAATTCGGAGTTTGAAAATTAGGAGGAGGTGCGGGATTACCAAAACTATTATCCAGAGAGCTGGGGAGGGGTTGTTGAGGTGGTTCGGACATGTAGAGAGAATTGAACGAAACAGAATGACTTCGAGAGTGTATAAATCTGTAGTGGAGGGAAGACGGGTAAGGGGTCTGCCTAAGAAAGGTTGGAGGGAGGGGGTAAAGGAGGTTTTGTGTGCGAGGGGCTTCGATTTCCAGCAAGCATGCATGAGCGTATTTGATAGGAGTGAATGGAGACAAATGGTTTTTAATACTTGACGTGCTGTTGGAGTGTGAGCAAAGTATCATTTATGAAGGGATTCAGGGAAACCGGCAGGCCGGACTTGAGTCCTGGGAAGTACAGTGTCTGCACTCTGAAGGAGGGGTGTTAATGTTGCAGTTTTATAACTGTAGTGTAAAGCACCCCTTTGGCAAGACAGGGATGGAGTGAATGATGATGAAAGTTTTTCTTTTTCGGGACACCCTGCTTTGGTGGGAATCGGCCGATGTGTTAATATATATATATATATATATATATATATATATATATATATATATATATATATATATATATATATATATATATATATATATATATATATATATATATATATATATGTCGTGCCTAATAGGTAAAACTGGTCAATTAGCAAGAACTCATTTAAAATTAAGTCCTTTCTAAAATTTTCTCTTATACGTTTAAAGATATATTTTTTTCATTATTGTTAATGTAATTTTTTTTAATTTTGCACCAAAAGAAACTTAGAAAACTTACCTAACCTTATTATAACAAGCGCAATTTAATTTAGCCTAACCCAACTAAATATATTGTAGATACGTTTACAATAATTTAATAATAAACAAACACAATTAAATATATTTTTTTCGTTAGGTTCAGAATGATTTTTGCGAAATTATTGCATACACAATTTTTCACTTGTCTTATATGGCAAGAAGAGCGTTGCTATTTAAGCCAAAATCGCAAGTTTTACCTAATCGGCACGATATATATATATATATATATATATATATATATATATATATATATATATATATATATATATATATATATATATATATATATATATATATATATATATATATATATATATATATATATATATATATATATGCAAAAAGATCACAGTAAACAGGTGATATCAAAATATGCAAGACAACCACTATGAAAAAATAGAAGAATTCCAAGCACTTTCGTGACTACTCACATTATCAAGGAACTATGATAGAACTATAGTTCCTTGATAAAAATGCGAGATGACATCATTTTTTCATAGTGGTTTGTCTTGCATAATATATATAATATATATATATATATATATATATATATATATATATATATATATATATATATATATATATATATATATATATATATATATATATATATATATATATATATATATATATATATATATATATATATATATATATATATATATATATATATATATATATATATATATATATATATAAAATATATATATATATATATGCAAAAGATCACAGTAAACAGGTGATATCAAAATATGCAAGACAACCACTATGAAAAAATAGAGGAATTCCAAGCGCTTTCGTGACTACTCACATTATCAAGGAACTATAAAAGGAAACATGACAAGCAAGCTTTTAAAGGGGCAAGACTACACCTCACAATCACATCATACTAAACAAAGACCACACCTCACAGTAGCGTAACGTCACCCGACTCTGTGAAGAGGAACATAAGAAAGGATGTGAATGAATGGTTCAGAGAACCGACGAGTTGGTAAATTAGACACATATGCAACACTTGGGTACCTTTATTGAGGAAACGTTTCGCCACACAGTGGCTTCATCAGTCCATACAAAGGAGAATCGTGAAGAACAGGAGGAGTGTGAGGGCCTGACAACCTCACACTCCTCCTGTTCTTCACGATTCTCCTTTGTATGGACTGATGAAGCCACTGTGTGGCGAAACGTTTCCTCAATAAAGGTACCCAAGTGTTGCATATGTGTCTAATTTACCAACATAAGAAAGGACCTGAAACTCTTCCCAAGAATTAAGATTAGTCCATTTTATCATTAAATTGTTCCCAAATTTTATTAATTATAAATGAATCCAATTTATATAAACCAAAAGAAATATTCATATTATTTTCAAAACTACTTTTTATGAAACATGATTCTATTATATTTCTTTCAACCATGGACTTGCTTGACACAACTTTCTCAGCATTTTGAAAATCAATTGGATGGTTAAAATCTCTCACATGAATAAATAGAGCATTAGAATCTTGTCCAGTTCTAATGCTATATTTATGTTGTTTTAATCTTAGTTCAAGACTTTTACCGGTTTGACTATAATAAACTTTATCGCATATTTTACAGGGAATCTTATAGACACATCCGTCAGCATTTTGGGGGGAATTTTTTATCAAAAGTCTTTTTACTGTATCAAGATTTTTAAATACCACTTTGATAAATTGATAAATACCACTTTGACTCGGCGAAACATCTGGAGGTCGTAACAGCATACACCATACTGCAGTGAGTGGGCTAGCAGTCAAAGTGACATCATCTTTGTGCAGGCTGCTCACTGAAGCTGTGACACGAGGCTGACAGTCGCCTGCCAACAGGCTTAACTGCGGCTTGGCGAGTGTCATCTCTCGACAGTAGAAGTTACAGCAGAGGGCAGTGTAAGCCTCCCCAGACTGGTCATCTGCAATAACTGGACTGACGGTCTTGGAGGTGAAGTGGAACGGTCTCGGTGGGAGAATCGTCGCGGGTACGATTCAGCAAAGGCATCTACGAGCGGCGAACAGTAAGAGCTTTCTGTACAGGGCGCTCGAACGCTCGTAACTGATGCCTGGACTGAAAAATGTCAGCTGTCAAGCGCGCGGGGCGCGGGTCACACCGGGTGACAAAGTAACACACAGGTGCTACATAGGACACACGAGAAAACTGCACACATACTACACATAAGAACATAAGAACATAAGAATGGAGGAACACTGCAGAAGGCCTACTGGCTTACAGACGCTTTTCTGTATAAAAATCGTCACTAAGCAATACACGAACATGTGAGAACACAGACTGAGAGGAATTAGTGAACACACGACTTATATCTTCTCTCAAACTTCTCGAAAATAATGAAAATAAAATGATCACTGTGAACTAGAACACACGGGACATCATGTGGGTGATGTCAGGCGTGACGTCGTAAGGTGATGTCATGGGGAGACATCGCGAGTGACGTCAGGCAGCATCGTGGGTGACGTCGTGAGGTGACGTTCTGGAGTGACATGATGATGGATGTCATGTGGTGACATCGCGAAGTGACATCAGTGGAGTGACGTCGTGGAGTCGGCAGCATCGTGACGTCAGCAGCATGGTGGTGACTTCATGGGTTGATGTGGGCGCAGACCACAGCGTGCCTTGGGATCTGGCTTACCCACATGGCGTGCTGATCACGTGGCTTGGTCACACGTGGCTTCGAGTGGCCTCGGACACTCTGATACACAGCTCTGGCAAGAATTCACAAGGAAATTAACAGAAAACAACATTGAGGGAGTGGGCAGTGGTGAGTGGAGTGTGGCGGCGTACACTAGGGCGAGCGTGAGTGTCTGGGTGAGAGGCGAGGAGCCCGGCCGCTTCCTACTCTCACCCTACCCATACACGAGGGAGACACCCACACTAGACGCTGAAATCACCACAAACTCACCTCTGAAGTGCTGAAATAGCAGTGCTAAGCTGAACAACAACAGCAGAACATGCTGGCAAGGCTGAATACGTGACTGAGAAACAGCATGGGACGCTGTGGCGTGAAGTCAGTGACGCCATTTCTCGGAGAATTAGACAAATTTCGGCCTGGATCCTGCTTGTACCTGTGTCTGGATGCTGAGATTTGCAGACACGACATCAGGATAACTCGTTGAGAGACGGATGCTTCTTGTAGAGACTGATGAAGTGGTAGATAACTTCATTCCTCTTCCTCCCCTCGCGGGCAAACACAACTGCTGCGAGGCACTGCTTCCACCATTTATAACGATATGTTATTTGGCGTTTTGGAGGCGTGGTTGTAATGATAAGGCTTCGGAGGCTTCTTACTTTATTTGTATAAAGGTGCGAGTTCACAGGCTGCGTGTCTGTGGCCATGGCCCAGGGCCATGCGCCTTGCGAGAGGGAGACGAGTTAGGCCTGTTGACTGAAGTTTGGGCGCCAAGTGAGAGTGGGCCAGGGCGGGTCTGATAGACGTGGGTACGCCTACCAGGCCTGCCCTCTGGCGGAATACTATGGAAACTAGCATGGCACGAAATATGAACTCAGCTGGCAGACAGCATGGGCTGTCTATGCAGACAGTCAGGCTGTCTACAGTCCCATCGCATTCTGCTTCAATGAACCTGGGGTCTTGAGCTCCTTCCGCACCTCTCAAGCGTTCAGGGACAATCTTCTTGACTAGTCCACTGGAAGCCAAACACGAGGACGAAATGCAGGTAAGGCTACCTGCGTTGCCTTGCATACCCCTATACCTCCCAATCGCAACTGGGAGGGTTGCCTGATCCCATTGCGGATCTTCCAGTGACAGATTCAGTTCCTTCTTACAGATTGATCTCAGGAGTGAGTCATATTCGTTGAGTGTTGGGCTGTCAAAAGAGAGTGCTCACTTCAGGAAGTGAGTCTTGGCAGAGAAAGACACCTCGTGAGGAGATAAAGGGAATCGTGGGCATCAAGATCTCTTATTTTCTCCTCCATTCTCTTCAGGTCATTTAGTTTGTCCTTGAGGACTGTGTCGATGGCCTGATGACCCAGCGGTGCTTCCAAGAGGGTGCTCTTGGATGGAGTAGTAGTAGAGACTTTAGGGAGGATTGCTCGCACAGCTCTGATTATTTCTTGGTTCGTCGTGATGATTTCACGCTTGGAGGGATTGAAGATGAATCCCAAGTCTTCTCCCTGTGTCTTCACCAGTTGTAGGTCCTCTAGCACGGACTCTTCAGTACCTGCCAGAGTGCCATCATTCAGGAACCAGATGTTGAGCTCGCTACACAGGCAGAAGAGAAGTGGAGCGAGTGGGTCACCCTGCTGAACACTCTTTGATGAGAGAATTTCATGTTCGCCAAACAAAAGAATTGAGGGTTTGCTGTAGCTAGCAAAAATGAAGGGAAAAAGACTAGGGAACTGATCCCGAACGGGTGGCAAGACTTCATCTCTTTTTCACTATATTTAAAGCATTAGTAAAGTCAAGTTTGACTACGGGAACAGGAGGAGTGTGAGGGCCTGACAACCTCACACTCCTCCTGTTCTTCACGATTCTCCTTTGTATGGACTGATGAAGCCACTGTGTGGCGAAACGTTTCCTCAATAAAGGTACCCAAGTGTTGCATATGTGTCTAATTTACCAACATAAGAAAGGACCTGAAACTCTTCCCAAGAATTAAGATTAGTCCATTTTATCATTAAATTGTTCCCAAATTTTATTAATTATAAATGAATCCAATTTATATAAACCAAAAGAAATATTCATATTATTTTCAAAACTACTTTTTATGAAACATGATTCATTATATCTTCAACCATGACTTACTTGATACAACTTTCTCAGCATTTTGAAAATCAATTGGATGGTTAAAATCTTCACATGAATAAATAGAGCATTAGAATTTGTCCAGTTCTAATGCTATATTTATGTTGTTTTAATCTTAGTTCAAGATTTTACCGGTTTGACCAATAACTTTATCGCATATTTACAGGAATCTTATAGACATCCGTCAGCATTTGGGGAATTTTTATCAAAAGTCTTTTTACTGTATCAAGATTTTAAAACCACTTTGATATTAAAATTCTTAAGAAATATACCTTCCTTTCTTAAGAATTTTAATATCAAAGTGGTATTTAAAATCTTGATACAGTAAAAGACTTTTGATAAAAATTCCAAAATGCTGACGGATGTGTCTATAAGATTCCCTGTAAAATATGCGATAAAGTTTATTACGGTCAAACCGGTAAAAGTCTTGAACTAAGATTAAAACAACATAAATATAGCATTAGAACTGGACAAGATTCTAATGCTCTATTTATTCATGTGAGAGATTTTAACCATCCAATTGATTTTCAAAATGCTGAGAAAGTTGTATCAAGCAAGTCCATGGTTGAGAGGAATATAATAGAATCATGTTTCATAAAAAAGTAGTTTTGAAAATAATATGAATATTTCTTTTGGTTTATATAAATTGGAATCATTTATAATTAATAAAATTTGGGAACAATTTAATGGTAAAATGGTCTAATCTTAATTCTTGGGAAGAGTTTCAGGTCCTTTCTTATGTTCCTCTTCACAGAGTCGGGCGACGTTACGCTACTGTGAGGTGTAGTCTTTGTTAGTGTGATATGACTGTGAGGTGTGCTTTTTGTTTAGTATGATGTGATTGTGAGGTGTAGTCTTGCCCCTTTAAAAGCCTGCTTGTCATGTTTCCTTTTATAGTTCCTTGATAATGTGAGTAGTGACGAAAGCGCTTGGAATTCCTCTATTTTTTCATAGTGGTTGTCTTGCTATATATATATATATATATATATATATATATATATATATATATATATATATATATATATATATATATATATATATATATATATATATATATATATATATGTCTGCCGATTAGGTAAAACTGGTCAATTAGCAAGAACTCATTTAAAATTAAGTCCTTTCTAAAAAAATTTTTACGTTTAAAGATAATTTTTTCATTTATGTTAATGTAAGAATTTATAATTTTGTACCAAGAGAAACTTTGAAAACCTACCTAACCTTATTACAACAAGCGCAATTTAATTTACCTAACCCAACTAAATATTTTTAGATACGTTAACATTAATTTAATAATAAACAAACACAATGAAATATATTTTTTCGTTATGTTCAGAATGATTTTGGCGAAATTATTGCATACACAAATTTTCACTTGTCTTATATGGAGAGAAGAGGGTTGCTATTTAAGCCAAAATCGAAGTTTTACCTAATCGGCACGACATATATATATATATATATATATATATATATATATATATATATATATATATATATATATATATATATATATATATATATAAATATATATAATATATATATATATATATATATTTATATATATATATATATATATATATATATATATATGTCGTGCCGATTAGGTAAAACTGGTCAATTAGCAAGAACTCATCTAAAATTAAGTCCTTTCTAAAATTTTCTCTTATACGTTTAAAGATATATTTTTTTCATTTATGTTAATGTAAAAATTTATAATTTTGTACCAAGAAAACTTTGAAAACCTACCTAACCTTATTACAACAAGCGCAATTTAATTTAGCCTAACCCAACTAAATATATTTTAAATACGTTAACATTAATTTAATAATAAACAAACACAATGAAATATATTTTTTCGTTATGTTCAGAATGATTTTGGCGAAATTATTGCATACACAAATTTTCACTTGTCTTATATGGCAAGGTGAGCGTTGCTATTTAAGCCAAAATCGCAAATTTTACCTAATCATCACGACATATATATATATATATATATATATATATATATATATATATATATATATATATATATAAAAGCTGCTGTCAGAAGTATTCGCGCAGAGGCAGCCATCATGCTTCAACCAAACCAGCTTGGCTTTGGGGTCTCTCAAGGAAGTGAAGCAGCGGTTCATGCAACAAGGGCGTATATCGACAACCTGCCTGAGGACAATGTAGTGGTTAAATTAGATTTCAAGAATGCATTTAATCTCCTGAAATGGGACGTAGTATTAGCAGCTGTACAAGAACATTTTCCAGGTCTCTTCCCTTTTGTTTCAGCTGGATATAGCAGGGAATCAATGCTCCTGTTTGAGAGCATGAAATCACATCATCAGAGGGTGTCCAGCAAGGGGACCCTCTGCACCATTCTCTTCTGTATAGCAGTTAGGGAAATCACAGTAAGACTGACCAGTGAGCTAAACATCTGGTTCCTGGATGATGGCACACTAGCAGGTACAAGGAGTCCCTTGTAGATGATCTTACACAGGTGATGACACGGGGACAGGAAATGGGTCTCATCCTGAATCCATCCAAATGTGAAATCATCTCAGTCAATCAACAAGTGATAGATGCAGTGTTATCAAAACTACCAGGAGCAACAGTCATTGCCCCTACTAATAGTGTCTTGCTTGGAGCACCTCTGGAAGCGAGGCCATTGACACAATTCTCAGGAAGAAACTGGAAGAATTGAGGAGAATGGAACAACGAATAGGCAATCTTGACACCCATGATGCCTTGTACCTTCTCACAAAATGCTTGAGTCTGCCCAGGTTGACATATTTCCTAAGATGTGCTCCTTCATATGATAACCCTATACTGCACGAATATGACAGTATCCTGAGGCAGATCTTTACTAAAGTACTTAACCTTGCTCTAGAAGATGGGCAGTGGGACCAAGCTACACTCCCAGTCAGACTAGGAGGCATTGGTGTCCGCAAGTCATCTCAGATTGCTCTACCTGCTTTCCTGTCTTCATGCATTGCATCCAGAGGGCTTGTAGCAGCAATTCTCCTGAACATCTTAGGGACACGATTGGCATCCATGACCAAAAGTTCGTTGATGGAGCCAGGATCTGGGATAACCTAACAGGCTCTGAAACCAGGCCTGCTCCCCCCAACAACTACAAACAGTCGCACTGGGGTGGCCCAATAGTAGAGAATACAGCCTCAGCAATGCTTCAGAGTGTGTCAGGGAAGGATAGAGCCCGCCTCCTTGCAGTGAGAGCTCCTCATGCAGGGGACTTTCTTTGGCTGTTCCCAACTCCAGCCTTGGCACACGCCTCGACTCACAGACCATCCGCATTGGTGTTGCCCTTCGACTTGCCACCCTATTCTCGCCGAACACAGGTGTATTTGTGGCAGTGAAGCAGCAGACCGATTCGGGTACCATGGTCTTGTGTGTCGTAAATCCGAGGGAAAGATTGCAAGACATGAAGAGGTTAATAACATTATCAAGAGGAGCCTCACAACAGCCGGATGCCCAGCAGTAAGGGAACCACCCCAACTATGCAGATCTGATGGCAGCCAAAAGCGTCCAGATGGTATCACCCTTCAAGCCTGGACAGACGGCAAGCAGGTGGTGTGGGACTACACATGTGCATCTACCTTGGCTGATACCTATCTCCAATACACCAGGGAGGAAGGAGGGGCAGCTGCCACCTTCAGGGAGTCCCAGAAGTCGAGAAAATATGGAGAACTTGCCCATCATTATATGTTTGTTCCCATAGGCTCAGAGACCCTTGGCTCATGGGGAAAGAGTGCATCTAAGTTCCTCAAGGAGCTGGGCAAAAGACTCAACAGGGTAACTAGGGATCCCAGGGCAGCTAGTTTTCTGTTCCAGCGACTCAGGCTGCTGTTCAGAGGGGTAATGCATGCTGTATTCTGGCACGCGCCCCAGCTCGGAAGAGCTGGATGAGATTTTCGCATTATAATCAGTGACAAACATGTAACAATATGTACTAGACATGTATCTCTCACCTCGTGTATTGTATATGACATCTTTATATCAACAGTATCTCTTAAATCTTTTGTACCATATTATGTAATAAAATATACCTATATATATATATATATATATATATATATATATATATATATATATATATATATATATATATATATATATATATATATATATATATATATATATATATATATTTATATATATATATATATTATATATATATATATATATATATATATATATATATATATATATATATATATATATATATATATATATATATATATATATATATATATTAATTTATATATGCAAGACAACCACTATGAAAAATAAAAGAATTCCAAGCGCTTTCGTGACTACTCACATTATCAAGGAACTATATGAAAGCGCTTGGAATTCTATTTTTTCATAGTGGTTGTCTTGCATATTTTGATATCACCTGTTTTCTGTGATCTTTTTGTACATATATATATATATATATATATATATATATATATATATATATATATTAGAGTGTACCACCTCTGGAACTGTCCTGGGGACCCTCATCCTCAGAGAAAATAATATATTTACTTCAGGGGAAAACTCAAGGTTCTCCCTGGAGCTGTTTGAATATTGTCTTCTACTTCCCCCTCTATTTTATATTCTATGTAGAATTTATTTAAAGACAAAATACATTGACAAAAATACAATAGGGAGTACAACAACATAGATAACATCTCAGAGCTATATATCGAATACTTCGTCCAGCTCCCCAGAGGTGGGCCACGTACCCAGAATGCTGCAGGCATTTTCCCTCTGGATCGCAACACTGAGTCTCTGAAAGATGAAGCTTGCCGCCCTGTGGTCCTTGAATTCTGTGATGAGCTTTTCACCCAGCTATTTGAGGAACTTTAGAGCACACTTGCTCCACGATCCAAGGGTCTCCGACCCTACTGGGATGAAGTTATAGGAAGGGGGAAGGCCTTCATATTTGCGGGTCTTCTGGGTCTTCCTGTAGCTGGCGGCTCCACCTTCTTCAGCTTCATAGTATGGCAAGTTGGTGTCTGCCAATGTGGCGGCATAGGTGAAGTCCGAGGCAATCTGCTTACCATCCTTCCAGTGTAGCAACACCAATCCAAATGGCCTGTCTGTCGAGTCGAGTGCCCAGAGAGGAATTGGGCACAGCTAAAAGGAAATCTGAATGTGGTGCCTTTACCGATAGGAGACGAGCTTTGCTCTTTCCTGAAGTGTTGGTGAGAATTGTGTTGGCGATTTTTTCCATGATCGGTTTGTCCCAGTGTGACTGTTTGTGCTCTTTGGAAGGAGCAGGTCTACTGGAGGAGTCGGTAAGGGTGTCCTATAACGATATGTTATTTGGTGTTTTGGAGGCGTGGTTGTAATGATAAGGCTTCGGAGGCTTCTTACTTTATTTGTATAAAGGTGCGAGTTCACAGGCTGCGTGTCTGTGGCCATGGCCCAGGGTCATGCGCCTTGCGAGAGGGAGACGAGTTAGGCCTGTTGACTGACTGAAGTTTGGGCGCCAAGTGAGAGTGGGCCAGGGCGGGTCTGGTAGATGTAGGTACGCCTACCAGGCCTGCCCTCTGGCGGAATACTATGGAAACTAGCATGGCACGAAATATGAACTCAGCTGGCAGACAGCATGGGCTGTCTATGCAGACAGTCAGGTTGTCTACATCGCTCGGTCACACACCCATGGTCGTCCCGACCATGAATGGCATTAAAAAAAAAACTCGGGTCTCTCTCTCGCAAGAACAGGTCACAGAACAAAAAAGAAAAATACATATATACATAAACATATGGACATAGAAAAAAAAAACTTCCTCCAGAGAGGGAAGAAAAAAAACGGTGTGCTTCGTGGTCTAAGGCAGCGAGCGTCGATGCAGCACTGCACGCCTTCCTGCGTCTGGATACATACTGCAACACAGGAGACACAGCTGCCGCTGAGCTGTGACGTAACAGGTTACGGTCTCCTCTGGGAGGTGAAGCAGCGTCGTCAGTAGTCGCAACAGGACAGGACTGGCAAGCGACTCAGGAGGACATTCCTCGACTGGTACTGTCGCTGCTGGCGAGTGTGGAGTGAGTCGTGACAGGGACGACTCGGCGAAACATCTGGAGGTCGTAACAGCATACACCATACTGCAGTGAGTGGGCTAGCAGTCAAAGTGACATCATCTTTGTGCAGGCTGCTCACTGAAGCTGTGACACGAGGCTGACAGTCGCCTGCCAACAGGCTTAACTGCGGCTTGGCGAGTGTCATCTCTCGACAGTAGAAGTTACAGCAGAGGGCAGTGTAAGCCTCCCCAGACTGGTCATCTGCAATAACTGGACTGACGGTCTTGGAGGTGAAGTGGAACGGTCAGGATGGGAGAATCGTCGCGGGTACGATTCAGCAAAGGCATCTACGAGCGGCGAACAATAAGAGCTTTCTGTACAGGGCGCTCGAACGCTCGTAACTGATGCCTGGACTGAAAAATGTCAGCTGTCAAGCGCGCGGGGCGCGGGTCACACCGGGTGACAAAGTAACACACAGGTGCTACATAGGACACACGAGAAAACTGCACACATACTACACATAAGAACATAAGAACATAAGAATGGAGGAACACTGCAGAAGGCCTACTGGCTTACAGACGCTTTTCTGTATAAAAATCGTCACTAAGCAATACACGAACATGTGAGAACACAGACTGAGAGTAATTAGTGAACACACGACTTATATCTTCTCTCAAACTTCTCGAAAATAATGAAAATAAAATGATCACTGTGAACTAGAACACACGGGACATCATGTGGGTGATGTCAGGCGTGACGTCGTAAGGTGATGTCATGGGGAAACATCGCGAGTGACGTCAGGCAGCATCGTGGGTGACGTCGTGAGGTGACGTTCTGGAGTGACATGATGATGGATGTCATGTGGTGCCATCGCGATGACATCAGTGGAGTGACGTCGTGAGTCGGCAGCACGTGACGTCAGCAGCATGGTAGTGACGTCATGGTTGATGTGGCGCAGACCACAGCGTGCCTTGGGATCTGGCTTACCCACATGGCGTGCTGATCACGTGGCTTGGTCACACGTGGCTGAGTGGCCTCGGACACTCTGATACACAGCTCTGGCAAGAATTCACAAGGAAATTAACAGAAAACAGCATAGAGGGAGTGGGCAGTGGTGAGTGGACAAATTTCGGCCTGGATCCTGCTTGTACCTGTGTCTGGATGCTGAGATTTGCAGACACGACATCAGGATAACTCGTTGAGAGACGGATGCTTCTTGTAGAGACTGATGAAGTGGTAGATAACTTCATTCCTCTTCCCCTCGCGGGCAAACACAACTGCTGCGAGGCACTGCTTCCACCATTTATAACGATATGTTATTTGGCGTTTTGGAGGCGTGGTTGTAATGATAAGGCTTCGGAGGCTTCTTACTTTATTGTTAAAGGTGCGAGTTCACAGGCTGCGTGTCTGTGGCCATGGCCCAGGGCCATGCGCCTTGCGAGAGGAGACGAGTTAGGCCTGTTGACTGAAGTTTGGGCGCCAAGTGAGAGTGGGCAGGGCGGGTCTGATAGACGTGGGTACGCCTACCAGGCCTGCCCTCTGGCAGAATACATGGAAACTAGCATGGCAGAAATATGAACTCAGCTGGCAGACGCATGGCTGTCTATGCGCAGTCAGGCTGTCTACAGTCCCACTGCATTCTGCTTCAATGAACCTGGGGTCTTGAGCTCTTCCGCACCTCTCAGCTTAGGGACATCTTCTTGACTAGTCCACTGGAAGCCAAACACGAGGACCGAAATGCAGGTAGGTACCTGCTGCCTTACATCCCCTATACCTCCCAATCGCAACTGGGAGGGTTGCCTGATCCCATGCGGATCGTCAGTGACAGATTCAGTTCCTTCTTACAGATTGATCTCAGGAGTGAGTCATATTCGTTGAGTGTTGGGCTGTCAAAGGAGTGCTCACTCAGGAAGTGAGTCTTGGCAGAGAAAGACACCTCGTGAGAGAAAAGGGAATCGTGGGCATCAAGATCTCTTATTTTCTCCTCCATTCTCTTCAGGTCATTTAGTTTGTCCTTGAGGACTGTGTCGATGGCCTGATGACCCAGCGGTGCTTCCAAGAGGGTGCTCTTGGATGGAGTATAGTAGAGACTTTAGGGAGGATTGCTCGCACAGCTCTGATTATTTATTGGTTCGTCGTGATGATTTCACGCTTGGAGGGATTGAAGATGAATCCCAAGTCTTCTCCCTGTGTCTTCACCAGTTGTAGGTCCTCTAGCACGGACTCTTCAGTACCTGCCAGAGTGCCATCATTCAGGAACCAGATGTTGAGCTCGCTACACAGGCAGAAGAGAAGTGGGCGAGTGGGTCACCCTGCTGAACACTCTTTGATGAGAGAATTTCATGTTCGCCAAACAAAAGAATTGAGGTTTGCTGTAGCTAGCAAAATGAAGGGAAAAGACTAGGGAACAGATCCCGAACGGCTGGCAAGACTTCATCTCTTTTTCACCATATTTAAAGCATTAGTAAAGTCAAGTTTGACTACGGCCTTATCTTTTGGTAAGTCCCTGATGTAGGCCCTTGCTGCATTAGCTGCAGCTTCACTGCCTTGAGAGACCCCAAAACCCCGTTAGTTTGGCTGAGGTAAACTGGCGGCTTCTAGGCGAATGTTTCTTACTGCTGCTTTGGCAACGTGACGGCAAAGAATGTTACCAACGAAGAGTGTTCCCCCATCCTTCTTCAAAGCATATAATGAGGCTCCAAAAAAGAAAGGTTTAGTATCTTCTGGAATCCACCCAGCCAGACAGTTGTTGACGAAGGGTGTTAACTCGGAGAGAAGAATTGATGCAGGTGTGTCGTGTACTGGATTTACCAACTCTTTGAGGTGTTGTGTTCGAATTTCCAGTGTTACCTCCTGCAGATCCTGCTGGAAATGACAATATCGCTTTATAGACCTCTGATTCTAGCAAAATAAATTGTCCTATGATGAGATCTTCCTCTGGGCTGTTGTTAACAACTATGGTGTCCATTGTTGGGTGTTTGTCTGTTAGTGCTTGGGCTGTGGCCTCATCTTTGGGAGCAACAGTGTCATCACTTGTAATTATTCTGATTGTTCCCACTGTGTTGCCTTCTTTGATTTTTTTGCTAACCTGTGCGCAAATTTTCTCGTTTTCAGTGGAATTTTTCTTGGATCTACTGTGATTCCTGCGATGATGGGGCTATGGGACACAATTATCTGTTCTTGGGTAGTTGCGCATTGCCTTGATGACTGATGTTGTTAGCAGTTTGTCTCGTCTTTCAGGAACTGCAAGACAGACATTGCCGAACAGGAGTAGGTTGACCATGCCTTAATGGTGCCTCGGGCTTCTAAGTTGGTGGAACCTCCATTCACCTGCTTAAGAAGGTCGGTGAATTTCCCTGCCCCATATGGGCGAGCCGCCTTAGAAATGTGAGATAGGGTACTGGTAGCAGTGGATTTGAATGCCATCAGAAGATCTTCACAACTGAGGAGGTAACCAACTTGCATCTGCCTGTGGAAGCTGTGGGCTGCTCTCTGCAGGGACCATATGTGATCCAGCACACCCAATGTGTGCACGTATAAGGTCATTCCTGTTGAGTGCCCGAAACTCGCCACACACCTGACATGTGCCTCTTCTTTCATTGTTAGGTGAATTGTTTCCTGCTTTGTGGCTGATAGCTGCATCAACTGCCATACCTCTGTGTGGTTAGCTTGGGCTGAAGGGAATATGGTATGCGTGGGTGGAGGCAACTTTTTGTTGTTCATGGTGGGGAAGAGAGGGGTGAAGAAGAGCATAGGCCTAGATCTGGTTGGTGGTCTAAGGCCTCTTGGAAGACAGGGAAGGGAGGGGTGGAAGTGGTGTGAAGAGTGATGAGGGTGAGGGAGTAGTTGAGGCAGGCCTTGGTCCGAGGACATACGGTGGTGTGGGTGCCTCTGACCTAATTTCATTCTCCCCGTTTGGTGTACTTAGCCTCAACGAGCAGTATTTATAGTATTGTGACCACGAGCAAAGTGGTACTGATCAATTACAACACTGCGACCTTGCTTGGCTGGGTGCTTGGTTCTTGCAGGATTGCGTGGTCCTGTGGGTTAGAGCATCAAAGGTTTTCGCTCACTATGAGGCGGGCCAAATCTGCATGGGTTCAAATCCTTGGCTACTCGCAGTGTTGTTATTGATCAATACCACTTGTTCATGGTCGTAATAATATAAAATATTGTCTCGTTGAGGCTAGTACACCAAACGGGAGGAGAATGAAATTAGCTCAGAGGCACCACACCACCGATGTCCTCGGACCAAGTGTAACCACACCTAGCTTTGCTGGGTGCTTGGTTCTTGTAGGATTCGTGGTCCTGTGGGTTAGTGCATCATGGGTTTTCGCTCACCATGAGGCGGGCCAAAGCAGCATGGGTTGAATCCTTGGCTAGTTGCAGTGTTGTTATTGATCAATACCACTTGTTCGTGGGCACAATAATATATATATATATATATATATATATATATATATATATATATATATATATATATATATATATATATATATATATATATATATATATATATATATATAAATATATATATATATATATATATATATATATATATATATATATATATATATATATATATATATATATATATATATATATTATATATATATATATATATATATATATATATATATATATATATATATATATATATATATATATATATATATTTTTTTTTTTTATTAACACATCGGCCAATTCCCACCAGGCAGGTGGCCCGAAAAAGAAAACTTTCATCATCATTCACTCCATCACTGTCTTGCCAGAAGGGTGCTTTACACTACAGTTATAAAACTGCAACATTTACACCCCTCCTTCAGAGTGCCGGCACTGTACTTCCCATCTCCAGAACTCAAGTCCGGCCTGCCGGTTCTGAATCCCTTCATAAATGTACTTTGCTCACACTCCAACAGCACGTCAGTATTAAACCATATGCTCCATTCACTCCTATCAAATACGCTCACACATGCTTGCTGGAAATCCAAGCCCTCGCACACAAAACTTCCTTTACCCCTCCTCCAACCTTCCTAGGCCGACCCTACCCGCCTTCCTCCACTAGATTTATACACTCCGAAGTCACTCTGTCTCGTTCCATTCTCTACATGTCCAACCACCTCAACAACCCCTCCTAGCCTTCTGGACAATCGTTTTGGTAATCCGCACCTCCTCCTAATTTCCAAACCTGAATTCCCTGCATTATATTCACCACACATTGACCTCAGACATGACATCTCCACTGCCTCCAGCCTTCCTCGTTGCAACATTCATCACCTATGCTTCACACCCATATAAGAGCGTTGGTATAACTATACTCTCATACATTCCCTCTTTACTTCCATGGACAAGGTTCTTTGTCTCCACAGACTCAGTGCTCCACTCACCCTTTTCCCTCATCATTCTAGATTCACCTCATCTTCAAGACCCATCCGCCGACATGTCCACTCCCAAATATCTGAATACATTCACCTCCTCCATACTCTCTCCCTCCAATCTGATATCCAATCTTTCTCACCTATTCTTTTGTTATCCTCATCACCTTATCTTTTTCCTATATTCACTTTCAATTTTCTTCTTTTACACACCCTACCAAATTCATCCACCAACCTCTGCAGCTTCTCTTCAGAATCTCCCAAAGCACAGTGTCATCAGCAAAAAGCAACTGTGACAACTCCCACTTTGTATTTGCTTTATCTTTTTAGCCCAACACCTCTTGCAAGACCCTCATTACTTCTTACAACCTCCATCTATAAATATATTGAAAACCACGGTGACATCACACATCCTTGTCTAAGGCCCACTTTACTGGGAAATAGTCCCCTTCCCTCCTACACACTCTAACCTGAGCCTCACTATCCTCATAAAAACTCTTCACTGCTTTCAGTAACCTTCCTCCTATTCCATACACCTGCAACATCTGCACATTGCCCCCTATCTACCCTATCATACGCCTTTTCAAATCCATAAATGCCACAAAAACATCTTTACCCTTATCCAAATACTGTTCACCATATGTTTCACTGTAAACACTTGGTCTACACACCCCCTACCTTTCCTAAAGCCCCCTTGTTCATCTGCTATCCTGCTTTCTGTTTTACTCTTAATTCTTTCAATAACTCTACCATACACTTTACCAGGTACACTAACAGACTTATTCCCTATAATTTTTGGCACTCTTTTTCCCTTTGCCTTTATCAAAGGAACAATACACGCCTCTGCCAATCCCTAGGTATTACCCTCTTCCATACATTTATTAAATAATAGACCAACCACTCCAAAATTATATCCCCACCTGCTTTTAACATTTCTATCTTTATCCCATCAATCCCAGCTGCCTTACCCCTTTCATTCTACCCACTGCCTCACGAACTTCCCTACACCCACAACTGGCTCTTCCACACTCCTACAAGATGTTATTCCTCCTTGCCCTACACACGAAATCACAGCTTCCCTGTCTCTATCAACATTTAACAAATCCTCAAAATATTCTCTCCATCTTCCTGATACCTTAACTCTCCATTTAATAACTCTCCTCTCCTATTTTTAACTGTCAAATCCATTTGTTCTCTAGGCTTCCTCAACTATTAATCTCATTCCAAAAACTTTTTCTTATTTTCAACAAATTTGCTGATAAATCTCACCACTTCTCATCTGCTCTCTTTTTACATTACTTCACCACTCTTTTAACCTTTTTTTCTTCTCCATTCTCTTCCTCCTTGCATCACTTCTACTTTGTAAAAACCTCTCATATGCTAACTTTTTCTCCTTACTACTCTCTTTACATCATCATTCCACCTAATGAATCAGACTTCTGAATTTCTTAATTAGAAGTGGACTTTCTCCCCGAAAAAAATTAACATTTGTTTTCCTTGACAATGTCAATTTATTTATTTTATCAAACCTAACCTTAAAACTCACCTAACCTAATGTAATCTACCTTACATTTTAGCCAAATTCTACTACATATGACATAGATACTTAGTTTATTTAATGTAACTATATAAAACAATGTTTCATGTTTAGATTGATTTTCGCATATTTATAGCATAAAACATTTTTCACTCTGCTTATTCGGCTTATTACGCCTTCCTTGCCCGTTTGGTCTTTTCGGCATCACTTGATATAATCATTAAGAGACTGCAGCTAGTCAGAATTCGATCCTGCGCCATGCCCACCTGTGAGAACAGGACGAACTACACATCACTCTGTCCATTGGACCACAAATTCTAAAAAACCCAAAGTTGCACTGACTGAGCCCTGGTGTTTGGGGAATTGTCCCAGTGGATAGAGTGATGCGTACTTTGTCCTGTTCTCAAGGCTGGAGCATGGTTAGCCGCAGTTTGTTATGGATTCAAAACCCACTTGTTTCGTGATTTCATTAATATGTAAATCAACAATGGGTGGAGCTGAAAGACAGCTCTAGGCCTTTTGTGTTGCAATCACCCCATCATCAGGACCTTGCATTGTTGCAGAAAAGAGGAATTCCAAGCAAATGCGTTCGCAGGAAACATCGTTGCTCAAATAAGGTAGGCGGGAGGCAGGAGGCGATAAGTGCCCTAGGCATTCAAATCCAGTGCCTAGTGCCCCGTGCATAATGATTGAGTATTAAAGCATTGAAGACAGCTAACCCACAAGCACTGATATTGTAGTAATAACCTCACGAATGTGATATTAGTAACACGACAATTATCCAAAATTTGGTCATACATCGACATGTTGAAAAAAGACTTACATTCAAATATAGATACATCTAGCAACTGTCTTAGGAATTTTTCCATACATCTAGAAAACGGGTCCACAGCCGACTCATTTAAAGGGGAAGACATCTGTAGTTTATCCAAAACGAAGATGGCCATGGTTTTCTATCCCACAAGATTCAGAGGCAGATGTATATCTAACCATCAAAACCAGTAATAAAACAAACCCTAATTAATCGGTGGGGACACTGCAACACTTACGGCATTCCATGGTTTGTATAGGAGTACGTTTTTAGGCTATGCACGATAGCCTCTACTATAAAAAGTCTGAATTTGAATAAGCAGCCTCTGTTATTATATAATGAAGGTTTATCATGTTTTATAATTGCCGATTCTACAATATTCCGTTCAAGCCAAATGGAACAAGGGACGATGACCCTGGCTACCGACCAGTTTGCTGAGTTATTACAGACTAGTGGCTAAAAATAGCATTTGATTTTGGGCAATGGAATATTTGTGTTTTGATATCCTAACATCCAGAGCTATGCCAGTCTGTCCCATATAAGATAAGTTGCACCAATACAACCAATTCTGTAAAACCAACAACACATTGTTGAGGAATTCTTTATTAAGATACGTTTAATAGTCCAATTCTTAAAACTACTTGTATGATAAATCTTTTAAGAACATTCGGTAGAACAGAATTTATCCGTCTTGCTTCTTCAATCCAAATGATCGAAGTCATTCATGGTGAAACTTTTCCTGTAATAAATGTCCTGAACTGTATACAAGTGTCTTTTCCCACATTTCGTCGGTATCACCATACCATTTCTCGATTCTTATTGTATCATAAGTTAGTGTTAAACCGTCGGGTCACACAGCATAAACTTTGGGAATCATTCACATTACGTACATTTGGCTCGCGTGGGCAGGACAGGGAGAAGACAAAGCCAATCTGATGACATGAAGGCAGTGTGGCCCGTGGGAACTACACGAAATTAAAGAGATGGATGAATGAAGATAATGTACAGAGGAAGGGAAGACACAAGAGCATGAAGCTCACGGGAAGGGTAAAGGAAGAGGGAGAGGGGGAAGGTGAATAGCACGGAATGTAATGAGACATTTATGGGGGAGAAGAAGGGGGGGAGAGAGAGAGAGAGAGAGAGAGAGAGAGAGAGAGAGAGAGAGAGAGAGAGAGAGAGAGAGAAGAGAGAGAGAGAGAGAGAGAGAAAGTGATTTCCCCAACAAGGAGAGGTTTGCGAACACGAGGTTTACTCTAGATGTATTCATCTAGGTATATTCCTAGCAATTTTCGTCTATTTATTCGTCTCTGTGTACTCAAAAAGTTGTACTCATCTAGTTGTAATCACTTGGATGTACTTACCTTGCTGATTCTCCGAGTTGTATTCAATGTACTCAGGTTGTACTCATCTAGTTGTTGTCGTCTATTTGCACTCAGTTGTATGAATATACTTGCACTAACTAATATGTATATTATAACTTACACAACCTACAATCAAGAGATAACTTCCTTTAATGATAACTCCTTACTTTTAACTTTGATAAGTTCCGAAAGTTTTTCTACTCCCGGAGCCCTGCCATGGGCCAGGCTCGTCTGGTGTCTGTCTGGTCAACCAGGCTGTTGCTGTTGGTAGCCCACACCCCCTCATAACCATCACAGCCTGGTTGATCTAGTGTAAGTGTTCGTGCTAAAAAGATGCTTTTTCCAGTTATATCACAGTACACACCAAAAATTACATCCACTCAGCAATGAGCCGTTTCATCTGCTTTATACGTTGCATTAAGCATTAAAGACTGATACCACTAAACCCGTAGGAATCATGGTGAACGGAGGCATTCAGATCTGATCCAGGTGTGGGGAAGATGATCACGGCCCTCCCCAGCATCAACATATGTAGTATGAAAGAAAGTCCGCTTCACAACCCAGCTGTTAACTCTGATAACATCCCGGAACTCACGTCCCAGTTTTTACTCCAGATTTCCCGCCCAGGCCCTCCCATGGAGTTCCGGAGTCACCCCCCTCCCCTCCGTCAGTCCGCCCCGAACCCCCTTACCCTCCCGCATACCGCCACCCCCCGCCTACCGCAACAACCAACCGCCACCCGCTTAAGAACATAAGAATGGAGAAACACTGCAGAAGGCCTACTGGCCACAAGGCAGGTCTTTATCAAATCCACCACTACCTAAGAATTTATTCCGTACTACGACACTAATCAAACCCAGCCCTCCACTCATATATTTGTCCCAAACTCTTTAAAGCACCCAAGGTCCTAGCCTCTATCACCCTACTCCGGGAAAATTGTTCCACGCATCTACAACTTTCAGAAAACCAGTACTTGCCTATGTCCTTTCTAAATCTAAATTTATCCAATTTAAATCCGTTATTTCTGGTTCTTACTTGGTTCGATATCCTCAGTATTTTATTAATATCATCCACTTGTACCCCCGATGATATCTCCCCTCATTCTACGTCCTCCAGAGAGGGAGTTCAAGCTCTAAGTCTATCTTCATACGAGAGATTTCTTATACTGTAAATCATTTTTGTCATTCTTCTCTGTATGTTCTCCAATGAATCTATATCCATCCTGTAGTAAGGAGATCAAAACTGAGCTGCATAATCCAAATGAGGTCTCAC
>WNWK01015086.1:0-49008 GCA_009830355.1 Cherax destructor
TTTGCATAATTTTTGTGGCAACTAACAACTGAATGGAATAAGTAACTCTGATTATTTCCAGAACCTTTTTCTAAGAAGTATAGATTGTTTTCTTTGGGGATTTTTTTTTAAATAAATTATGTTTATTTTTTCGGAAACGTTATGACTATTCGTGTACAGGTTAAACCAACTGCAAACTGAACAAGATGTAAACCACGTGTGGGTTGGGGTTAGAACCCATTGTAGTGACCCACTTGCAATGGTTTCTAACCCCACCCTTTCCATGGTTTGTTTGCAATAGTTTTATTCCGATTACGTGAGTCGTGAAGAAGATGCATTTTGGTTTTTGGAAGAACCGAGAAATACATCCTAGTATTCCATAACACCAGTTCCTTGATCTTAAATGTAGGCGAGTGGAATAGTGCAAAGTGCGGCGGTACAACTCAAACATGCAGATAAATATTTCCTTTGTGAATATGAAGGAAATTAGAAGAGGCTTTCACAAATTATCATATGCAAATTAATATGCAAATTTCTTCAATTAAGATTGTTAATGAAGACATACAAAGACCAAGTCTAATTCACATGTTTCAGAGAGAACAATATCCAAAAATACACAAGCACATGGAAGGCTTGAAACTAATCAGATGCAACACAGAAATTATCAAAAACACGCATATCCCTTTGGGCCTTCCCACTTTTATTTGTTGCAAAGATGGAATTAAAAACATTATGTAAGTAGAAATAAGGGAAATTTATTACTCAAAGAACTAAACTAATAGAATATACAATTTAACACTGATATTATTGATCTATTACATGTGCTAAAGTAAAAATATCTCATTAAATATAGATTATTATCTTACATAAGATAATGATAAGTCTCCTTATTGACAACCATCATCAAACTTCAGGAAATTAGAAGAAGTGCAAAGGTTTGCAAGAAGACTAGTCACGAGCACAAGGGTATATCCTAGGAGGAGAGGTTAATTAAGGTAACTCAACCTGAAGACACTGGAGGACAGGAGGGTATATGATAGCGATGTATAAAATATTGAGAGGTGTTGACAAGGTCGACAGGGCCAGAATAATTCAGCGATGAGACACAGAAACAAGGGTAAACATCGGAAAGTCATGGGGATGTTAGGAAGTATTTATTCAGCCTGAGAGTTATCAGGAAGTGGAACAATCTGGAGAGTGAAGTGGAAGCAGGATTAATACATAGCTTTAAGAAGATGTCCGATGAGGCTCTTGCAGCAGGAAGAATATGGTCCTAATGACGATCATCGAAGAGGTGGGGCCAGGAGCTAGGAGTCGAACCCTGTAATAATAGATGAGTGAGTACACACATACACTTGCCCAATATACATATATTCTTGTGTGTATTGCCTCAGTAAACTCATACCCGGAAGAAAAGTTTAAGTACATATCAGCATAAACTAACACTGTGTATACAGTGGACCCCCGAGTTTCGAAAGGTTCTTACTTCGTAAACTTCGTGTTTCGTAAGCTTTTTACGACTTCGAGAATCGTAAAACCGCTCGTGTTTCGTAACGTATTAGACCTGTCCGCCTGCTCCGCGCCTGCACAGGACGCAGGACGCCGCCAGTGAAGCGTTGTTTACCATTGAGAGAACATTACCTAGCGCGCTCTTTCAAACATTCACACTACATTTGGTGTTTTTTTGGTGCTTTAGTGATTGTCACTGTGAAATAAGTCACCATGGGTCCAAAGAAGCTTCCTAGTGGCACCCCTGTGGTAGCATTCATGGAGGGAGTGTAGCAGCCATGCAGGGAGTTTAGCAGGTATGCAGGGAGTGTAGCATTCATGCAGGGAGGTTAGCATTCATGCAGGGAGTGTAGCAGGCATGCAGGGAGTTTAGCATTCATGCAGGGAGTGTAGCAGGCATGCAGGGAGTGTAGCAGGCATGCAGGGAGTGTAGCAGGCATGCAAGGAGTGTAGCTTTCATGCAGGGAGTGTAGCAGACATGCAGGGAGTGTAGCAGGCATGCAGGGAGTGTAGCTTCATGCAGGAGTGTAGCAGACATGCAGGAGTGTAGCAGGCATGCAGGAGTGAGCAGGCATGCAGGGAATTTAGCATTCATGCAGGAGTGTAGCAGGCATGCAGGGAGTTTAGCATTCATGCAGGGAGTGTGCAGGCATGCAGGAGTGTAGCAGGCATGCAGGGAGTGTAGCAGGCATGCAAGGAGTGTAGCTTATGCAGGGAGTGAGCAGACATGCAGGGAGTGTAGCAGGCATGCAGGGGGTGTAGCTTATGCAGGGGGTGTAGCAGACATGCAGGGAGTGTAGCAGGCATGCAGGGAGTTTAGCAGGCATGCAGGGAGTGTAGCAGGCATGTAGGAGTGTAGCTACATGCAGGGAGTGGGGTTTCCTCGTAGAGGCTGAAGAATTCCTCCCCAACAAGTGTTTAATTGTGATGAAACAGACTGTTTTGGAAGAAAATGCCAGAGGACCTTCATTACTCATTACTTATCTTCCAGATGCCTGCAACTCTTCAATAAGGTAAGTAAATGTATATATTATATTGTTTTTAATTATGTTTATATGTGAATATTTTTTGTGGAACGGATTATTGTATTTACATTATTTCTTATGGGAAATAATGGTTCGAATTTCGAAAACTTCGTGTTAAGTACTAGCTCCTGGAACGGATTAATTATGATACTCGGGGTCCACTGTACAAACAAAACACACACAAAAACACACACACACACACACACAGAACACACGCTCTCTCTCACACACACCCACACCACATCCACACACACACACACACATCGAGGATATCACGTATGAAAGGCCCCTTGGAGCTAGTGATCATTTGGTTCTGTGTTTTGATTATATAGTTGAGCTACAAGTGGAGAGGGGAGCAGAAATAGGAAGGGAGAAATGAAACTACAAAAGGGGGGGACTACACAGGTATGAGGAACTTCCTACAAGACGTTCAGTGGGAGAGAGAATTGGCAGGAAAACCAGTAAAAGAAATGAAGGAATACGTGACAACAAAATGCAAATAGGCAGAGGAGAAGTTTGTTCCCAAGAGAAACAGAAGTAATGGGAAGACCAGAACGAATCCTTGGTTCACCCAAAAGTGTAGGGAGGCAAAAATTAAGTGAAATAGAGAATGGAAAAATTACAGAATACAAAGGACCCAGGAAAATAAAGAGAAGCCGAAGAGCCAGAAATGAATATGCACAGGTAAGAAGGGAGGCTCAGCGACAATACGTAAACGACATAGCATCAAAAGTCAAGTCTGACCCGAAGCTGTTGTATAGCCACATTAGGAGGAAAACAACAGTCAAGGACCAGGTAATTAGGCTGAGGAAGGAAGGTGGGGAGTTCACAAGAAACGTCCAAGAGGTATGTGAGGAGCTCAACATGAGATTTAAAGAAGTATTTACAGAGGAGACAGGAAGGACTCCAGGAATTCAGAATAGGGAGGTACACCAACAAGTTCTGGATGAAATACACACAACCAAGGAGGAGGCGAAGAAGCTGCTATGTGAACTTGATACTTCAAAAACGGTGGGACCGGACAACATTTCTCCGTGGGTTTTTAGAAAGGGAGCCACTAACAAAAATCTTCAACACATCCATTGAAACTGGACAATTACCTGAGGTGTGGAAGATGGCAAATGTAGTCCCAATTTTTAGGACACAAGGCATTAAACTACAGACCTGTGTCACTGACGTGTATAGTAAACAAAGTCATGGAGATCATCAGGAGGAGAGTGGTGGAGCACCTAGAAAGATACAAGCTTATAAACAACAACGAGCACGGTTTCAGGGAAGGAAAATCCTGTGTCACAAATCTACTGGAGTTTTATGACAAGGTAACAGAGTTAAGACATGAGAAAGAGGGGTGGATAGACTGAATTTTCTTGAACTGCAAGAAGGCGCTTGACACAGTTCCTCACAAGAGGTTAATGCAAAAGCTAGAGGATCAGGCACACGTAACAGGAAAGGCACTGTATTACAACCTCACTGAGGGTCCACTGTATACAGAAAGAGTAGTATTAGTGCACGCCACGGTTGTCAAGGCAAAACAGCAGCCAAAAGACAGAGACCCTTCCACAACCAGTTCAATGCAGGAATTCCAATGACAAACTGTGAGTGGTATCCACGTCACCTTTGTCATTGTCAAACTCGCATTATAATTGGCTGAACCAAGTCGTTGATTTGCTGATGGGGCCCCATCTCAAACCCTTAATGATGGTTCGCTGGTTGGAGGGGAGCCTATGTGGGTGTGTTTAACATGCTCCGAATAAAGGTTACGTACTCTTTGCATGCAACACACTGCAATGGATCAGAGAATATCTGACAGGGAGGCAGCAGCGAGTCATGGTACGTGACGAGGTGTCAGAGTGGGCACCTGTGATGAGTGGGGTTCCACAGGGGTCAGTCCTAGGACCTGTACTGTTTTTGGTATATGTGAATGACATAACGGAAGGGATAGAGTCAGAAGTGTCCCTGTTTGCAGATGATGAGAAGAATTAAATCAGTCGAGGATCAGGCAGGACTACAAAGAGACCTAGACAAGCTACAAGCCTGGTCCAGTAACTGGCTTCTTGAATTTAACCCTGCCAAATGTAAAGTCACGAAGATCGGGGAAAGGGCAAAGAAGGCAAAGAAGACCGCAGACAGAGTATAGTCTAGGTGGCCAAAACTGCAAACCTCACTCAAGGAAAAAGATCTTGGGGTGAGTATAATACCGAGCACATCTCCTGAGGCACACATCAATCAGATAACTGCTGCAGCATATGGGCGTCTGGCAAACTTAAGAATAGCATTCCAATACCTCACTAAGGAATCGTTCAAGACTCTGTACACCATATACGTCAGGCTCATACTGGAGTATGCAGCACCAGTTTGGAACCCACACCTGGTCAAGCATGTCAAGAAATTAGAGAAAGTGCAAAGATTTGCAACAAGACTAGTCCCAAAACTAAGGGGATTGTCCTACGAAGAAAGGTTAATTGAAATCGGCCTGATGACACTAGAGGACAGGAGGGTTAGGGGAGACATGATAACGACATATAAAATACTCCTATGAGTTAAAGGGATGTTAGGAAGTATTTCTTCAGTCATAGAGTTGTCAGGAAGTGGAATAGCCTAGAAAGTGACGTAGTGGAGGCAGGAACCATACATAGTTTTAAAACAAGGTTTGATAAAGCTCATGGAGCTGGGAGAGAGAGGACCTAGTAGCAATCAGTGAAGAGGCAGGGCCAGGAGCTATGACTCGACCCCTGCAACCACAAATAGGTGAGTACACACACACACAAAACACACAGACACATGCTTACATACCACACACATGCAAACGCTCACACACACGCAAACGCTCACACACACGCAAACGCTCACACACACAAACAAACACACACACACACATACACACACACACACACAAACACACACTCACACTCACACACACGCACACACACACACACACACACACCACCAAGTGCAAAGTCATGAAGATTGGGGAATGGCAAAGAAGACCGCAGACGGAGTAGTCTAGGGGGCCAGAGACTACAAACCTCAATCAAGAAAAAAGATATAGTGGTGAGTATAATACCAGGCACATCTCCTGAGGCGCACATCAACCAAATAATTGCTGTAGCATATGGGCGCCTAGCAAACCTAAGAACAGCATTCCGACATCTTAATAGAGAATCGTTCAGGACCCTGTACACTGTGCACGTTAGGCCCATACTGGAGTATGTAGCACCAGTTTGGAACCCACACCTAGCCAAGCACGTAAAGAAGCTAGAGAAAGTGCAAAGGTTTGCAACAAGACTAGTCCCAGAGCTAAGGGGTATGTCCTACGAGTAGAGGTTAAGGGAAATCGACCTGTCAACACTGGAAGACAGGAGAGATAGGGGGGACATGATAACGACATATAAGATACTGAGAGGAATTGACAAGGTGGACAAAGACAGAATGTTCTAGAGATGGGACACAGCAACAAGGGGACACAGTTGGAAGTTGAAGACTCAGATGAATCACAGAGATGTTAGGAAGTATTTCTTCAGTCACAAAGTGGTCAGGAAGTGGAATAGTTTGGGTAGCGATGTAGTGGAGGCAGGTGCCATACATAGCTTTAAGAAGAGGTATGATAAAGCTCATGGCGCAAGGAGTGTGACCCAGTAGAGGCCAGTGAAGAGGTGGGGCCAGGAGCTATGACTCGATCATTGCAACCACAACTAGGTGAGTACACCCCCCCACACACACACACAGTAGGGACACCGCGTGCATGAGTCACAACTTTAGTGCTCCGCGAATATGTGTTTTTGAGGGCTACCCAAGGGTACTGCAGGGGTCAAGTGTGTCAGGGTTGTGAAGAACCCTTGAAGTGATTTACGAGTTGCCCTGAGACATATAAGTGTGGGGAGAGCCACAATTTTATAAGTGAACTAGAAAGTAATATCTGGTGGCGGGGTCAGAGTGGGAAGGCCTAGTGTGCTCCAGGCGACGTTGCCATGTGTGTCACCCAAGATAATAAAGTGAAATAAATATGTGACAAGTGAAAGAACTACAGTGAATAGGTTATATTATATATCGACAAGAAATGAAAGTGGATATACGCCAGGTCATCGCACCGAGTTGGACAATCTACAGGCTACTACAGGCTGTACAGGCTGCATCGCAAGTATCTCACCTATGCGTGGTTTTCGGGGAGTCGGGTGTGAGTTCCAATTACCTAACCGCCAAGCTGTTTGTGAACGGTCAACTCTCATAGTAAGATAAGGAATAGGATATCAAGTACACGGTAAAAAGTAGCAATTGGTAATTTCTAGTGGAAAAGGGCCAGCAGACAGGTGAAGCACAGAATACATTAACTGGTAGATCAGGTGTGAGTTAGGTCAGGCCAGGTAGAGGAGCACTGTAGATGACGCATTACTGGCAGACTCCACATACACACTCATACACCATAACACACAATTTCGCCAGTACTTTTCACACAATAAATTCACACACATATAGTTACAGACACACACACACACACCTTTATTTCTCTTTTTTTATTATTTTATATAATTTTTATGTTCTGATAATTACAATTTAAAGTAGTTCTTGTGATTTCATAGCCAATCTTTGTTCTGACACTAATATTAGGTACTGAAATTGTACTCAAATAATAATAATAATAATGATAGTGCATAATAATAATAATAATAATAATAATAATAATAATAATAGTGAATAATAATAAGAGTTGTGTCACTGCCTTATCTCATCTCATCTCCACTAATGATGACTGGTGACATTTGATGAGGGGTGAGGGTAGTCTTATCTTTTCTTATCAGTCCAGTAATTACAGTGATGACATTTGACGAGCTTACACTTCTTCCCTTTATTTGTTCCGCAAAACTGTCTCTCTGTCTGTATCTGTCTGTTTGTGTGTCTGTCTTTCTGTCTGTCTGTGTGTTTGTCTTTCTGTCTACCTGTGTGTCATCTCCTTTCTCTCTGGTTGTCTCAGAGAGTAGCTCATAAACCAACTGGTATTACGCAGATCACAAGCACATTATATCACTTTGTCTGATTTTTATTATCTAGGTAATTTACACTATGAATAATTGTAGTTATACCTAGTGTAAGTTTACACTATGAAATAGAATTGTATTTACGTACAAGTAGTTACCATGTAAGATAGAGACAGATAGAGACAAAGAGACAGATAGACAGACAGACAGACAGAGATAGACAGCCAATCAGGTAAACAGCTGACCAGCCAGCTACTGGCCAGCCAGGCGGCCAGCCAGCTGCTGGCCAGCCAGGTGGCCAACCAGCTGCTGGCCAGCCAGGTGGTCAACCAGCTGCTGACCAGCCAGGTGGCCAGGCAGGCAGCCGGCCAGCCTGCCGACATCACTTTCCACTTAATACGGGAGTGTTAATATGACAAGACATCAGTGAATCTATGGTGCTTGCGCGCTGTTTGCTCTAGCTGGCACTCAATTTAACTGGTGCTCCCACAAGGTACTAAGTGGTCCCAGATTTTTTTTAATATGGCACACACCGAGTGTTAAGACCTATTCTATGCTGACCAGGCATCTCAGGCCAATGTGCCAAATTTGGAGGAAGAAAAAATAAAATGTATATATATGTTTGGGGCAGTAGCAGTACTAACGTATGTATACGTTCGGACCGCTTAAGGGTTAACTCCCACTTCCTCCTCCTTCTCCTGTGAATCAATAGCCTCAAATCTGGTCTGATGCTCTTCCATTTCCAGCTGTTGCAGCTTTTCAGTTGTTAGCTCTACCCTGTGGTCCTCAACCAACTCTTCCACATCCTCGCCACTCACCTCCAAACCCAGGGACTTGCTCAATGCCACAATACCTTCCACAACAGGCTCAGGGTTGTCAGGGTCAGGGTCAGCCTCAAATCCTTCAAAATCCCTCTGTTGGACACAACCTGGCCAAAATGGTCTCCAAGCAGAGTTAAAAGTCCTGGAAGTCACTCCCTCCCAAGCCTTACCTATAAGGCCTATGCAGCTGTAGATATTGAAGTGATTCTTCCAGAACTCTCTAAGGGTCAATTCAGTGTCTGAGGTCACTTCAAAGCACTTTTCAAACAATGCTTTTGTGTAGAGATTTTTGAAGTTGGAAATGACCTGATGGTCCATTGGCTGGAGGAGAGGAGTGGTGTTAGGAGGCAAGAACTTCAGTTTTATAAATCTGAAGTCTTCACACAGTAGGTCTTCCATGTTTTGAGGATGTGAAGGAGCATTGTCCAGTAACAGGAGGCACTTGGGGTCCAAACCCTTTTCCTGTAGGTATTTTTCACACTAGGGCCAAACACTTCATGGATCCACTAACTGAAAAGTTGCTTTGTGACCCATGCATTCTGACTAGATCTCCACAAGACACACAGTCTACTCTTCACAACATTGTGTTTCTTGAACACTCTGGGATTTTCTGAGTGATACACCAGTAAAGACTTCAATTTAAAATCCCCACTAGCATTACTATACAACATGAGAGTTAGCCTGTCTTTCATAGGCTTGTGTCCTAGCAGTGCCTTTTCCTCCTGAGTAATGTAGGTCCTGTTGGTCATTTTCTCCCAAAACAGGCTTGTTTCATCACAATTGAACACTTGTCCAGGTTTCAATTTTTCAGTCTTTATGTAGTCCTGAAACTCGTTTATGAATTTTTCAGCTGCACGTTTGTCTGAACTGGCAGCCTCACCATGCCTTACCACATTATGTATGCCACTACGATTTTTAAATCTCTCAAACCAGCTGGTGTCTTTTTTCTGTCTCATAAACACGCTGGATAACAGGTATATCTAGCTACTTCTACTTACACTTTAGGTCACACTACACTGGCATACACATGCATATATATACATACACACATCTAGGTTTTTCTTCTTTTTCTTAATAGCTCTTGTTCTTTTTATTTTCTCTATTGTCCATGGGGAAGTGGAAAAGAATCTTTCCTCCGTAAGCCATGCGTGTCGTATGAGGCGACTAGGATGCCGGGAGCAATGGGCTAGTAACCCCTTCTCCTGTACAAATCTACTAAAAACGAGAAGAAGAAAAACTTTATAAAACTGGGTTGTCTGAATGTGCGTGGATGTAGTGCGGATGATAAGAAAGAGATGATTGCCGATGTTATGAATGAAAAGAAGTTGGATAGGAGAGTTTCAGTGGGGAGAAATAAATGGGATTAAGTCAGGAGTATCTGAGAGAGTTAGAGCTAAGGAAGGGGTAGCAATAATGTTGAAGGATCAGTTATGGAAGGAAAAGAGGGAATATAAATGTGTAAATTCAAGGATTATGTGGATTAAAATAAGGGTCGGATGCGAAAAGTGGGTCATAATAAGCGTGTATGCACCTGGAGAAGAGAGGAGTGTAGAGGAGAGAGAGAGATTTTGGGAGATGTTAAGCGAATGTATAGGAACTTTTGAACCAAATGAGAGAGTAATTGTGGTAGGGGACCTAAATGCTAAAGTGGGAGAAACATGCAGAGAGGGTGTAGTAGGTAAGTTTGGGGTGCCAGGTGTAAATGATAATGGGAGCCCTTTGATTGAACTTTGTATAGAAAGGGGTTTAGTTATAGGTAATACATATTTTAAGAAAAAGAGGATAAATAAGTATACAAGATATGATGTAGGGCGTAATGACAGTAGTTTGTTGGCTATGTATTGGTAGATAAAAGACTGTTGAGTAGACTTCAGGATGTACATGTTTATAGAGGGGCCACAGATATATCAGATCACTTTTTAGTTATAGCTACAGTGGGAGTAAAAGGTAGATGGGATACAAGGAAAATAGAATCAGTAAGTAAAAGAGAGGTGAAGGTTTATAAACTAAAAGAGGAGGCAGTTAGGGTAAGATATAAACAACTATTGGAGGATAGATGGGCTAGTGAGAGTGAAGGCAATGGGGTCGAAAATGTATGGGGTACATTTAAAAATGTAGTGTTAGAGTGTTCAGCAGAAGTTTGTGGTTACAGGCGAGTGGGTGCGGGAGGGAAGAGGAGCGATTGGTGGAATGATGATGTAAAGAGAGTAGTAAGGGAGAAAAAGTTAGCATATGAGAGATTTTTACAAAGTAGAAGTGATGCAAGGAGGGAAGAGTATATGGAGAGAAAAAGAGAGGTTAAAAGAGTGGTGAAGCAATGTAAAAAGAGAGCAGATGAGAGAGTGGGTGAGATGTTATCAGCAAATTTTGTTGAAAATAAGAAAAAGTTTTGGAATGAGATTAATAAGTTGAGGAAGCCTAGAGAACAAATGGATTTGACAGTTAAAAATAGGAGAGGAGAGTTATTAAATGGAGAGTTAGAGGTATCGGGAAGATGGAGAGAATATTTTGAGGAGTTGTTAAGTGTTGATGAAGACAGGGAAGCTGTGATTTCGTGTGTAGGGCAAGGAGGAATAACATCTTGTAGGAGTGTGGAAGAGCCAGTTGTGGGTGTAGGGGAAGTTCGTGAGGCAGTGGGTAGAATGAAAGGGCGTAAGGCAGCTGGGATTGATGGGATAAAGATAGAAATGTTAAAAGCAGGTGGGGATATAATTTTGGAGTGGTTGGTGCTATTATTTAATAAATGTATGGAAGAGGGTAAGGTACCTAGGGATTGGCAGAGAGCGTGTATTGTTCCTTTGTATAAAGGCAAAGGGGACATAAGAGAGTGCAAAAATTATAGGGGAATAAGTCTGTTGAGTGTACCTGGTAAAGTGTATGGTAGAGTTATTATTGAAAGAATTAAGAGTAAAACAGAAAGCAGGATAGCAGATGAACAAGGGGGCTTTAGGAAAGGTAGGGGTGTGTAGACCAAGTGTTTACAGTGAAACATATAGGTGAACAGTATTTGGATAAGGGTAAAGATGTTTTTGTGGCATTTATGGATTTGGAAAAGGCGTATGATAGGGTAGATAGGGGGGCAATGTGGCAGATGTTGCAGGTGTATGGAATAGGAGGAAGGTTACTGAAAGCAGTGAAGAGTTTTTATGAGGATAGTGAGGCTCAGGTTAGAGTGTGTAGGAGGGATGGGGACTATTTCCCAGTAAAAGTGGGCCTTAGACAAGGATGTGTGATGTCACCGTGGTTGTTCAATATATTTATAGATGGGGTTGTAAGAGAAGTGAATGCGAGGGTCTTGGCAAGAGGTGTTGGGCTAAAAGATAAAGAAGCAAATACAAAGTGGGAGTTGTCACAGTTGCTTTTTGCTGATGACACTGTGCGTTTGGGAGATTCTGAAGAGAAGCTGCAGAGGTTGGTGGATGAATTTGGTAGGGTGTGTAAAAGAAGAAAATTGAAAGTGAATATAGGAAAGAGTAAGGTGATGAGGATAACAAAAAGAATAGGTGACGAAAGATTGGATATCAGATTGGAGGGAGAGAGTATGGAGGAGGTGAATGTATTCAGATATTTGGGAGTGGACATGTCGGCGGATGGGTCTATGAAGGATGAGGGGAATCATAGAATTGATGAGGGGAAAAGGGTGAGTGGAGCACTTCGGAGTCTGTGGAGACAAAGAACCTTGTCCATGGAAGTAAAGAGGGAATGTAGAGAGTATAGTTATACCAATGCTCTTATATGGGTGTGAAGCATGGGTGATGAATGTTGCAACGAGGAGAAGGCTGGAGGCAGTGGAGATGTCATGTCTGAGGTCAATGTGTGGTGTGAATATAATGCAGAGAATTCGGAGTTTGGAAATTAGGAGGAGGTGCGGGATTACCAAAACGATTGTCCAGAGAGCTGAGGAGGGGTTGTTGAGGTGGTTTGGACATGTAGAGAGAATGGAACGAGACAGAGTGACTTCGAGAGTGTATAAATCTGTAGTGGAGGGAAGGCGGGGTAGGGGTCGGCCTAGGAAAGGTTGGAGGGAGGGGGTAAAGGAAGTTTTGTGTGCGAGGGGCTTGGACTTCCAGCAAGCATGTGTGAGCGTATTTGATAGGAGTGAATGGAGGCATATGGTTTTTAATACTTGACGTGCTGTTGGAGTGTGAGCAAAGTAACATTTATGAAGGGATTCAGGGAAACCGGCAGGCCGGACTTGAGTTCTGGAGATGGGAAGTACAGTGCCGGCACTCTGAAGGAGGGGTGTTAATGTTGCAGTTTTATAACTGTAGTGTAAAGCACCCTCCTGGCAAGACAGTGATGGAGTGAATGATGATGAAAGTTTTTCTTTTTCGGGCCACCCTGCCTTGGTGGGAATCGGCCGATGTGTTAATAAAAAAAAATAAAAATTCAATCAACACTGGTTGCAGGCATTTTCTTTGCAAGATCGGCATGCAACTTCCTTGCCTTTTCACAAATGATTGACTCCGACACACTATCACCCACCAACGCTTTATCCTTGATCCACACCAGCAACAACTTCTCAATCTCTTCGATTCTTTGTGGTCTATTTTTGGCTTGCACAGTAACATCTTTTGCAACATCAGCTTCCTTAATTTGTTCTTTCTTAAGCAGGATTGAAGTGACAGTTGACCTGTTTTTGCCAATATATCCTGGCAAGCTCACACATTCGCACACCACTCTCGTATTTTTGTATTATTTCCTTCTTCGTGTCTACGGTGTTTCTCACTTTCTTCATCCCAGGGGTACCAATAGGAACTTTCTTGGGACCCATGGTAGCTTATTTCACAGTCACACTTAATGAACAAACTCCAAACAATTATAATTAAGTGTGAAATGTCTGGATGAGCATGCAGGGTATTGTTCTCTTGAGTGTAAACAACGCGGGACTGGCTCTCCAAGCCTGCGCGGTGAGGCATCGAAGCACCTGGGCGGACAGGTCACGGACGCACTTGTTTGAATCGCGATATTTTGTTCTCATGGCTATATCGATTTTCTTGTTCTAATGACAATATGTTCTATTGCCGAGCCGTTCGAATAACGGTGGTCCACTGTACAGTGGTACCCCAGATTTCATCAATAACTCGTTCCAGAAGGCTGTTCGAGTGCCATTACCAAACGAATTTGTTCCCATAAGGACGAATGTAAATTAGATTAGTCCGGTTGAGACCCCAAAAATAAACTTACAAAAGCACTTACAAAAATACACTTACATAATTGTTCGAGTTGGGAGCTGTACGAAATCCTAACATGGCTGAGCTCTATCAACACACACAGTAGTACAGTCTTGCCACTTTAAATTAACACTTGGTGTTTTGCAGTATTCATTAACCTTGTTAAAGAGCTGTACCTTGAGTTCTCAACTCCAGAGTAGAACAAAACAAGATTTCCTCTTCAATTGCATCAGCACCTTTGTAGGGTATATACAGTGGTACCTCGAGTTACGATGGTCCCCAAAATCGCCCTTTTATGTAAGTTTATTTTTAAATGCTTTTGTAAGTATATTTTTGGGGGTGTAAAAGGACTAGTCTATTTTACATTATTCCTTATGGGGATAAATTTGTTTGGTAATGGCACTTGAACAGCATTCTCGAACGAAAAAATATCGTAACTCGAGGTACCACTGTACACCATCAGCTTCGAATTGCTACTGACATCTGTAGTTTTATCAAGCTAAATACCATAACCCTTTCACTGTCAAGACCTCTCCTCACAAACTTGCTCTGTGTCAAAGAATTTAAAAAAAAAAAATTCTTATGAAATGATAGAGAATTTTTTCTCAATGGTAATGACAAGAAAAGTACGAAAATTTATGGAAACCTTATGAAATTATGCTCTCGCAAATCTAGCAGTCTCGGCGATATATACGTATTGGCAATTTTGCCCAATTTGAGCTCTATTTTCAGCCAATTCCATTATTCCAGTTGACCAAACTCATAGCTATTTTGCTAGAATTCTATTTGTTCTATCGATTGAATACAAGAAACTGACCATTTACCAATTTCAACTACCCAATAAAGTGGTCATAAATTGGCAATTTGGCCAATTTCATACAAAAAATTATAAGTTGCCAATTTCAAAACAGGGTCCAGAATAAACAATGCAGACATTCCTGGCACTAAAATAAAATTTTCTCTGTTCATCAGTCACGTCTCCAGGGCACTTTTATATTACTCTTGCTTTCCATTTTGTATTTTCATTCAAACAAAAAATAGAAGATTTACTGTTATGCAGACTACTGCATTATTGTAATAATTGTATAAATAACGTCAACCCGTTCGTGACTGCGTATTAGACTCACCAGTTGGACACATATTGGACTGTGACATCATTTGTTTACTCTTAAATATCGGCAATAATCAAACATTTCCGCTAGTCACCAGGTGCCACTGTAAGTCACCAGGTATCAATGTAAGTCAACAGGTATCAATGTAAGTCACCAGGTATCAATGTAAGTCACCAGGTATCAATGCAAGTCACCAGGTATCAATGCAAGTCACCAGGTACCACTGGAGGTCACCACATAGCACTGTAAGTCACCAGGTATCACCGGAGGTCACCAGGTATCACTAAGTCACCAGGTATCACCGGAGGTCACCAGGTATCACTAAGTCACCAGGTATCATTGTAAGTCACCAGGTCCCACTGTAAGTCACCAGGTATCAATGTAAGTCACCAGGTATCAATGCAAGTCACCAGGTACCACTGGAGGTCACCACATAGCACTGTAAGTCACCAGGTATCACCGGAGGTCACCAGGTATCACTGTAAGTCACCAGGTATCATTGTAAGTCACCAGGTACCACTGTAAGTCACCAGGTATTAACGTAAGTCACCAGGTACCACTGGAGGTCACCACATAGCACTGTAAGTCACCAGGTATCACCGGAGGTCACCAGGTATCACTGTAAGTCACCAGGTATCATTGTAAGTCACCAGGTATCACTGTAAGTTACTAGGTATAACTAAGTCACCAGGTACCACTGGAAGTCACCAGGTATCACTGGAGGTCACCAGGTACCACTGGAAGTCACCAGGTATCACTGGAGATCACCAGGAACCAATGGAGGTCACCAAATATCACTAGAGGTCATTAGGTTTCACCTTGGATCACCAGGTATCACTTAGTCACCAGGTACCACTGGAAGTCACCAGGTATCACTAGAGGTCACCAGGTACCACTGGAGGTCACCAGGTACCACTGAAGGTCACCAGGTACCACTGGAGGACACCAGGTACCACTGGAGGTCACCAGGTACCACTGGAGGTCACCAGGTACCACTGGAGGTCACCAGGTACTACTGGAGGCCACCAGGTACCATTGGAGGTCACAAGGTATTACTAAGTCACCAGGTACAACTGGAGGAAACCAGATATCAGTAAGTCACCAAGTACCACTGGAAGTCACCAGGTATCACTGGAGGTCACCAGGTACCACTGGAGGTCATCAGGTACCACTGGAGGTCACCAAGTATTACTGGAGGTCACCAGAAAAAAAAGATGTGCAGACTTTACTTGTTAGGTCACCAGGTCAGACACCTCTGGATGTAACACCAATGACAGGTGTTTTGTGCAGCCAGTGTTGTAACCCCTGCAAGGTCTATATAACCAGTATTGTAACACCTGCAAGGTCTATATAACCAGTGTTGTAACACTTGCAAGGTCTATATAACCAGTGTTGTAACACTTGCAAGGTCTATATAACCAGTGTTGTAACACTTGCAAGGTCTATATAACCAGTGTTGTAACACCTGCAAGGTCTATATAACCAGTGTTGTAACACCTGCAAGGTCTATATAACCAATGTTGTAACACCTGCAAGGTCTATATAACCAGTGTTGTAACACTTGCAAGGTCTATATAACCAGTGTTGTAACACCTGCAAGGTCTATATAACCAGTGTTGTAACACTTGCAAGGTCTATATAACCAGTGTTGTAACACTTGCAAGGTCTATATAACCAGTGTTGTAACACTTGCAAGGTCTATATAACCTGTGTTGTAACACTTGCAAGGTCTATACAACCAATGTTGTAACACTTGCAAGGTCTATATAACCAGTGTTGTAACACTTGCAAGGTCTATATAACCAGTGTTATAACACTTGCAAGGTCTATATAACCAGTGTTGTAACACCTGCAAGGTCTATATAACCTGTGTTGTAACACTTGCAAGGTCTATACAACCAATGTTGTAACACTTGCAAGGTCTATATAACCAGTGTTGTAACACCTGCAAGGTCTATATAACCTGTGTTGTAACACTTGCAAGGTCTATATAACCAGTGTTGTAACACTTGCAAGGTCTATATAACCTGTGTTGTAACACTTGCAAGGTCTATACAACCAATGTTGTAACACTTGCAAGGTCTATATAACCAGTGTTGTAACACTTGCAAGGTCTATATAACCAGTGTTGTAACACTTGCAAGGTCTATATAACCAGTGTTGTAACACTTGCAAGGTCTATATAACCAGTGTTGTAACACTTGCAAGGTCTATATAACCAGTGTTGTAACACCTGCAAGGTCTATATAACCAGTGTTGTAACACTTGCAAGGTCTATATAACCAGTGTTGTAACACCTGCAAGGTCTATACAACCAATGTTGTAACACCTGCAAGGTCTATATAACCAGTGTTGTAACACCTGCAAGGTCTATATAACCAGTGTTGTAACACTTGCAAGGTCTATATAACCAGTGTTGTAACACCTGCAAGGTCTATACAACCAATGTTGTAACACTTGCAAGGTCTATACAACCAGGTTGTAACACCTAAGGGCATCAACCAGTTTTGTAACACCTGCAAGGGCTATACAACCAGTTTTGTAACACCTGCAAGGGCTACATAACCAGTGTTATAACACCTGCAAGGTCTATACAACCAGTGTTGTAACACCTGCAAGGTCTATATAACCAGTGTTGTAACACCTGCAAGGGCTATATAACCAGTGTTGTAACACCTGCAAGGTCTATACAACCAGTGTTGTAACACTGAGGTCTATATAACCAGTGTTGTAACACCTGCAAGGGCTATACAACCAGTTTTGTAACACTTGCAAGGTCTATATAACCAGTGTTGTAACACTTGCAAGGTCTATATAACCAGTGTTATAACACCTGCAAGGTCTATACAACCTGTGTTGTAACACCTGAAAGTCTATACAACAAGTTTGTAACACCTGCAAGGGCTATACAACCATGTTGTAACACCTGCAAGGTCTACAAATCAGTGTTGTAACACCTGCAAGGTCTATACAACCAATGTTGTAACACCTACAAGAGCTATACAACCAGTGTTGTAACACCTGAAGGTCTATACAACCAATGGTGTAACACCTGCAAGGGCTATACAACCAGTGTTGTAACACCTGAAAGGTCTAAACAACCAATTTTAACACCTACAAGGGCTATACACCAGTGTTGTAACACCTGCAAGGTCTATACACCAATGTTGTAACATGCAAGGGATATACAACCAGTGTTGTAACACTTGCAAGCCCATACAACCATTGTTGTAACACCTGTAAGGGAATACAACCAGTGTTGTAACACTTGCAAGGTCTATACAACCATTGTTTAACACCTGCAACTTCTGTACAACCTTTGCATTAGCTTCCTTAATTTATTTTCTCTTTGCAAGGATAAAGTGATAGTTGATTTGTTCTTTCCATACATTCTGGCAAGCTCCCCCATGATGCCACTCTCATTTTTTCAACTATCTCCTTCTTCAATTCTATAGTGTTCCTCACTTTCTTTACCACATGGTGCCAATAGGAAGTTTCTTTGCACCCATGGTGGCTTATTTTACAGTGACAATTAATGAAGAAGCACTGAATTTACTGTGAAATGTTTGGATAAGACCGGGAATGTTCACTCAATGGTAACAAAGCTAGACTGGCTCACAGCTTTGGGGGCAGGGGGGGCTCCAAGTGCGGGCAGGTGGACAGGGCTGAGTGCAGGCCAAAGCCTGGGAAAACGGCTGATAGTCGGGGTAAATGGGCCAAAAAAAATGACGAAACCAAATGGCGTCTCAGGGTAGCTGATACTCAGTGGTCCACTGTTTTGACAAAAATTCTCATTCTGGCTCCCTGTCTTTCTAAACAGTGTGCACCACTATTATGGGTATTATGGACTTGCTATGGGGCTATGGAACCCAGCATGTATTGTAGTAATTAAGTAACATGAATACTAATTATATTGAATTATTCAGAGTTTGTAATGGGGGTCTTAAAGGGCGCCACCCCAACGACTTAAAGAAGCTGAATTACTTGATTTCTCAATAGGTTATAAATATAAATGCACATTTTCATAAGTACATACTAGTTTTTTAAGTTGCATGTCTCATTGTAATTACATAAGACATATTGAGAGTACATGAAAGGTGTGCAAAGTGATAGGTTTTTGTTTGTTTATGTTGGAGGGGGAGGAGCTTAGAGATACTCCTGCTTCCCCTCCTCCCTCCTGGCAACATGACTGCAGTGGGCAAGAATGAGTGTCCAAGAGGTAATGGGGTTTGTTGTAGATCGATGTTACCATGATATTCTGTGATCTTCAGTGTATCAAAACACTGGGGTTAGGAGTGATGTGGAGAAAATGGGATGTTTAAGTGGAGGTGAGCCACCATGTGACTGATCTGGTATTGTATGTTAATATAAATAAGATCTGTATATGTTGATATGAATATATATATTTTTGTATAACATGGTGGTTTAAATAACCCTTGGAGAGGGCAAAGAAGTTTCAGATGCAGCAGCTAAGCATGAGTAAGTATCATTATAGTCTATAAGTATCCTCCTTTACCCTAAGACCTTTTAAGTAAATACCCTATGCTAGTACATGTGGAACCTTGATGTTAATAAGGGAAAATAACATACAACCACCCAGTTTGTTTTTCATTCTCTCTGAGCACTGCGTCTCTCCATTATGTTTGGAAACTTTCCAAAATTTAAAAGTGTTTAACCCTTAAATGGTCCAAACGATATATAGTTTCTTACGCAACTGCTCCAAACGTATATTTATGTTTTTATTTTCCTGCCTCCAAATTTTGCAAGATTGCCTGAGATGCCTGGTCAGTATGAATGCGTCTTAACACTCGGTGTCGCCAAATTAAAAAATCTGGGACCACTTACACCTTGTGGGAGCACCAGTTAAATTGGCGCCAGCTACAGCAAACAGCGGCAAACACCATAGATTCACTGATGTCATACTAACACTCCTTTTAAGTGGAAAGTGATGTGGGCAGGCTGGCTGGCTGGCCACCTGTCTGCCAGCAACTGGCTTGCCAGCTGGGTACCCCGATTGGCTGTCTCTATATAAGAACATAAGAAAGAAGGAACACTGCAGCAGGCCTACTGGCCCATGCGAGGCAGGTCCAAATCTCCAACGGCTTAAACCAATGCCCGACCCAGCCAGGTCAGGTTACATTCACTTAAGGAAGGGGGCACTGCATCGACCTGCAGCACAATCTAGTCAGGACCAACTCACCCAACCGCACTCACTCATATAATTATCTAGCCGACCACTTCCATAAGGAATTAGTACAGCTACTGACCAGGTAGTACAAGCTACGGGCCAAATAAACCCGTATTTATCTAACCATCTTTAAAATCAAACATCTTGCATCTATGACGGGACTCGGGTTTGTTACACTCATCCCAACTCATTCCAAACCGTGCTTTTATATCCTTCCTGAATCTGAACTTTTCCAACTTGAAACCCTTCGTGAGTCCGTCTTAAATGGTTTTTTCACAATATTTAACCCCCCTTTTTTTATTCCTTTTTTCCCTTTTACACCTAAAATTCCCCAATTTTATGCCTTTTAAAAAGGGGATTAGGGACTAGCTATTATGGGAAATTTTGATACATAGGTCAACTTTGTCACCCCTTTTGTTTTCCCCGTGAATATCCAGTCGTAATAGGTGACCAAAACTGTGCAGTAACTAAATGAAACCAAAAAATATAGTGTTGAAGAACAACCGGGGACTTTATTATTTTTTCTTAATAAGAATTCGTTTTTTTGAACACTTGACGGTTTGGTTGATTACTCTAACCAAAACTCAAATCCTTCTACAATCCAAAATAAGATCTACATTATTAGCTTTTTGTCATGGGTTTTGCCCTCCCCTTTTTTGGAATTTGCATTTTTTCATTAAACCATCTCCCCTTCTCCGAAACCCTTATTCAAATCACCCTGGGTGCCTAACCATTTGAATGAATTGGGGGCCCATTTTTTGTCATAAAAATTTTTTATTCATTTTTTAATTTTAAAAAAAGGGGGGGCCCATAAGGCCCCCCGTGGAACCCCGAGACGCCCCCCCATTCTGATTTTTCCCCCTTTATAAACTTTTCCCCTTTTTCAACCATGCCCCCCCGAAAAAATTTCCCCCCATTCCTGTGCCTTAATTTCCCCCTGCCCGTGGGAATTTTCAAACCTTACAACCCATTTTCTTCATTTATTAAGTCTACCTCCCAAAATTAGTAAAAAAAGAAAAATTTTAAGACAGGAACCCCCCCTTAAAAACCGTTTGAGATTCATTAATCAATTTATTTTTAAGATGGTCAACCCCCAATTTTGATTCCATAAATTTACCAACTTGGGGTCTTTTTTCTATAGTTTAAAAAGGACCTGTCACCGCCCTTTTAAAAGGATTCATTTTCCTTTTTTCCCCTTGTCTGGCACTTCCAGTTTTAGGAAATTTAAAAAATTTCCAAGGTTTTCTAAGTTCCTTTTTTTATTCCTTTAAAACCTTGCAAACAGTTATCAGGGCCGGGGGTTGGTTTTAATTTCTCTTTTTGAGGACCATGTCACTGTTACCCCAATCAATAGTCTATTATCTTCCGTTCTCAAATTTTTTCGGAATTCCTAGTATCTTCCCGAAAAAATGAGAGGAATAAGTTTTAAAATTTACATTCCTTTTATATCCGTCTGTCCTGAGTTATTTAATCCTATTTGTCCTAATCTTACTTTGTAACCTGAAAAACCCTTTTGGGTTGTTTTTCCCCCTTAAATTGCCCCAAAACCCTTTTTCTTTTTTATTCCTTTTTTTTTTTTTCTTTTAATTGAAAATATTGATTTCATCTCCCCCCCCTTTTATTGCCTATATTCCCTTTTTACCCAAAGAGATGTTTTAACTATTGTTCTCCATTTAGGTCATTTTGTTAGATCTAATTTTCCCACTTGGAAAAAAGGTTGGGACAGAACTACGCTTAAAAAGTCATATTGGAACCAAAACCCCTACCTGACCCTGTCAGGTCATCCCAAATTTTGCCCAAGGTAATTTTCAGCCCCCTGAAACCTCAAAATCTGGAAAGAGACTTTTTTCAGTTACCTGGGAACCATAATATTAAAAAAGTTTTGGGTCCTTTCCCCCGCCCTTATTTAAACCCAAGATTATAAATTATGATTCTTTTTGCAAAAACCAAAAAACGTTGCTCCTCTAGTTTGGGTTTTTCCCCAAACTGTTTTAAAAAACCTGAACCTTTTCAAGAAAGTCACAGACTAAAAATTTCCTGTCCATTGTTCCCAACAATTTGTTAAAAAAATCTATAACACAACATTTTCATATCTAGACCCCTTTGAATTTTCCCATGCAGTTACTGCCTCCATCCACACTTGGGGGGGAAAACACCCCATAATTAATTTTAGACCCCGGGAAAATGGAAACAGATTCTGGCCCTGTTTCTAATCTTTACCTTTTAACACAACAATTTAAATTTCTCGAATCATCCCACTCCACCACCCTTCCTTTTTCAGTGGGAAAGTTTTAACCCCCAATGTTACCGGGCATTTTCATCTTTAGGTTGAACCAGGTCCGTTATAAAAAATTTATATTACCTACCTTGCAATTATTATTATAATCAAATAGAACAAACCCAGGGTTTAAGCGCTGGGTTTGCAGGATGCGGGAAGGGGTTTGAGGGGATGGATGATTGAGGGTTTGGGGCGTGACAGTGGATAGTGGGGGGAGGGGGGCAAAGATAGAGGAGAAGGGACGAGGGGGGGCAGAGGATAATTTGAGTTTGGTAAATGTTTCTGCAAAAAACCGGAATGATTAAAGGAGGGCCATCTGAAAAGGGGGAAGGAAAAAAGGGCCAAGGCAAGGCGTTGGAGGTAAATTTGCGTTCGGGAAAAGGGGGTAATGTAAATTATCTAGGATAACTCAAAAAATCCAGACAAAGTGCTATACTGTCCTTGTGATCTGTGTAATACCATTTGGTTCATGAGCTACTCTCTGAGACAAGCAGACAGAAAGGAGACGACACACAGACAGACAGAAAGACATATACATATACAGACAGAAAGACAGATACACAGACAGACAGAAAGACAGACACACAGACAGATACAGACAGACAAGTTTGTGTAACAAATAAAGCGAAGTAGTGAAAGCTCATCAAATGTCATCACTGTAATTACTGGACTGATAAGAAAAGATAAGACTACCCTCACCCCTCATCAAATGTCACCAGTCATCATTAGTGGAGATCAGATGAGATAAGGCAGTGACATGCATCCTACATAATGCTTCAAGAGAACTTTATTATTATTATTTTTATTATTATGCACTATCATTATTATTATTATTTTTATGCACTATCATTATCATTATTACAGTGGACTCCCGAGTAACATAAAAACTTCATTCCAGAAGCATGCTCAAGTGCCATTACCAAACGAATTTACTCCCTTAAGAAAAAATATCAAGTAGGTTAGTCCATTTCAGACCCCCAAAAATACACTTCCACAAGCACTTACAATATTATACAGTCTCTCCTCACTTAACAACGGAGATAGGGGCCTAAGACCCCGTCGGTAAACGATTTCGTCGTTAATCGAGGAATCACCCATTATTGTGCACCCCATAGTACAAGATAGTTATAAGTGGAGCAGCACTTGGAAGAGGAAAATGAAAGAAGTTCACAGTAAAGGGATCAGCTGGTGTGTTCGTCTGTGTGTTTATATTGTGTCTCTCTCGTAGCAGCTTAATTAAGAAATGATTAAACTCAGTGAACAAGGTATGTTGATGATGATAATAATAATTAATAAAGATAAAGATTTATTTATTGTAATAATAACAATCGCTCTGGAGTGCTTTAAATGTCCACTACGAAACTTATACAAGTGCTGCTGCTGCACTTCTATCTTGTACTATGGGGTACACAATCAAGTTAAAATTTGTACAAATATGTAGTCTTGGAGACTTTAAAAGCTAGTAATCACTTAAATGTAAAAACCTGACTAATCACTTAAATGTAAAAACCTGTTATGAATAATACATACTAAGCTAACTGTTTCTATAACATTTACATTATAATGACCACGTAAACTGTAACTGCAATGCAATTAATTGTTTTAAATTGTTCTCACTCAATTAGTTGCATTGCTACAATTAATTGATATGTTCAACTTATATTCAAACTTTATAACTTAGATACACAATTATACTTATTTTATAAATTATCAACCATAACTTTTTATCATGTAGTCTACAATTAAATAGTCCTAAGAATGCCCGCAATGCACAGCATATTAGGGGCTTTTGGCATGTACATCTCATTAATACCTGTGTGTCTTGTCTACCCAACTATGTATCATTGTACCATGTCTAAATAAAGTATTATTATTATTATTATTATTATTATTATTATTATTATTATTATTATTATAGTGTACTGAGTGGCTGTAAGAAGGAGATTGAGATGCATGACCCAAGTTCTCATATGACATACAATTTTATTTTTTAAACTCGTGGGAGAGCCCGTCGTAACTCCGAGTCGTCGGTAAACGAGTACGTCGTTAAGTGAGGAGAGACTGTACTTACATAATTGTACGATTTCAGGGGTGTTCGTTAGGCAGGGGTCCATTGTATTATTATTATGCACTATCATGATTATTATTATTTTTATGCACTATCATTATTATTATTTGAGTACAATTTCAGTACCTAATACTATATATATACAGTAGACCCCTGAGTAACTGTCTGTCCGTATAACGGTTTTCTCGTGTAAAGGTTGCTTTTTTCGGTCTTTATTTTTCTCATATAGCAGTTTTTACTTGTGTAGCGGTCCATACCAGACCTGTCTGCCTGCCTGCGCTTGTGCGCCTCGCCACGCAGAACGTCAGTCTAGCGTTGTTTACACTTGAGTGAACAATACCCAGCATGCTCTTTCAAACATTTCACAATAAATTTATTGTGTTTATTGCTGGTTTATTGATTGTCACTGTGAAATAAGTAACCATGGGTCCAAAGAAGCTTCACAAGTCGATAAAGGCTATAGCACCAGCCAGTGATAAAGTGTAGCATTAACAGTGTAGCGATGGAAATAAGTCACTCTGTCTGCCTTTTTTGGGTTATCCTAGGTTTTCTACACATATGCTGCTATGTATGATAATCTATGTATAACTGGATTTGTATATACCTGAATAAACTTACTTAAGTAAGTTAAGCGATTAATCAATAGAAAATGATGACACAAAACTTAACTTCTACAATGTTTGAGGATTATAGGGACACTGAGAAGAGCGCCACCCTCTGCCACCATGCAGGAGTAGGTGAGATGTTATCAAAAAATTTTGTTGAAAATAAGAAAAAGTTTTGGAGTGAGATTAATAAGTTGAGGAAGCCTAGGGAACAAATGGATTTGACAGTTAAAAATAGGAGAGGAGAGTTATTAAATGGAGAGTTAGAGGTATCAGGAAGATGGAGGGAATATTTTGAGGAGTTGTTAAATGTTGATGAAGAACGGGAAGCTGTGATTTCGTGTATATGACAAAGAGGAATAACATCTTGTAGGAGTGTGGAAGAGCCAGTTGTGAGTGTGGGGAAAGTTCGTGAGGTAGTGGGTAGAATGAAAGGGAAAAAGGCAGCTGGGATTGATGGGATAAAGATAGAAATGTTAAAATCAGGTAGATATATAGTTTTGGAGTGGTTGGTGCTATTATTTAATAAATGTATGGAAGAGGGTAAGGTACCTAGGGATTGGTAGAGAGTGTGTATTGTTCCTTTGTATAAAGGCAAAGGGGACAAAAGAGAGTGCAAAAATTATAGGGGAATAAGTCTGGTAAAGTGTATGGTAGAGTTATTATTGAAAGAATTAAGAGTAAGACAGAAAGCAGGATAGCAGACGAAAAAGGGGGTTTTAGGAAAGGTAGGAGGTGTGTAGACCAAGTGTTTACAGTGAAACATATAGGTGAACAGTATTTGGATAGGCGTAAAGAGGTTTTTGTGGCATTTATGGATTTGGTAAAAGCATATGATAGGGTGGATAGGGGGGCAATGTGGCAGATGTTGCAGAATAGGAGATAGGTTACTGAAAGCAGTGAAGAGTTTTTATGAGGATAGTGAGGCTCAGGTTAGTGTGTGTAGGAGGGAGGGGGACTATTTCCCAGTAAAAGTGGGGTTTAGACAAGGATGTGTGATGTCACTGTGGTTGTTCAATATATTTATTGATGGGGTTGTAAGAGAAGTGAATGCGAGGGTCTTGGCAAGAGGTGTGGGGTTAAAAGATAAAGAATCAAATACAAAGTGGGAGTTGTCACAGTTGCTTTTTGCTGATGACACTGTGCTTTTGGGAGATTCTGAAGAGAAGTTGCAGAGGTTGGTGGATGAATTTGGTAGGGTGTGTAAAAGAGTAAGGTGATGAGGATAACAAAAAGATTAGGTGACAAAAGATTGGATATCAGATTGGAGGGAGAAAGTATGGAGGAGGTGAATGTATTCAGATATTTTTGAGTGGACATGTCAGCAGATGGGTCTATGAAGGATGAGGTGAATCATAGAATTGATGAGGGGAAAAGGGTGAGTGGAGCACTTCGGAGTCTGTGGAGACAAAGAACTTTGTCCTTGGAAGTAAAGAGGGGAATGTATGAGAGTATAGTTATACCAACACTCGTATATGGCTTTGAAGCATGGGTGATGAATGTTGCAACGAGGACAAGGCTGGAGGCAGTGGAGATGTCATGTCTGAGGTCAATGTGTGGTGTGAATATAATGCAGAGAATTCGGAGTTTGGAAATTAGGAGGAGGTGCGGGATTACCAAAACTATTATCCAGAGAGCTGAGGAGAGGTTGTTGAGGTGGTTAGGACATGTAGAGAGAATGGAACGAGACAGAATGACTTCGAGAGTGTATAAATCTGTAGTGGAGGGAAGGCGGGGTAGGGGTTGGCCTAGGAAAGGTTGGAGGGAGGGGTAAAGGAGGTTTTGTGTGCGAGGGGCTTCGACTTCCAGCAAGCATGTGTGAGCGTATTTGATAGGAGTGAATGGAGACAAATGGTTTTTAATACTTGACGTGCTGTTGGAGTGTGAGCAAGGTAACATTTATGAAGGGATTCAGGAAACTGGCAGGCCGGACTTGAGTCCTGGAGATGGGAAGTGCAGTGTCTGCACTCTGAAGAAGGGGTGTTAATGTTGCAGTTTTATAACTGTAGTGTAAAGCACCCTCTGGCAAGACAGTGATGGAGTGAATGATGATGATTATTATTATAATCAAATAGAAGCACTAAACCACAGTGGTTATACAGCGCTGCAGGTTATTGCAGGATGCAGGGAGAATGGGTTGTAAGAGGGAGATGGATGATTAGTAAGGTATGGAGTGCAGTAGGACGGTGGGTAGTGCAGCGATACAGGGTAGCAAGAGATAGAGGTAGAAGGGACTGAGGGAGGTGCTAGAGTTTGTGTAGTAAGTCAGTTTCTGTCAAAAAGTCAACGAGAGAGTCAGGATTAAAGGAGGGTCCATCTGCAAGAAGGGAAGGTAAAGAAAGGGCCGCAGAGCGAAGACACCGTTGGAGGTAAATTCTGTGTGCTCGTTGATAGAGTGGGCAGTCCAACAGAATATGTTGAACAGACACTGGAACCTGACAATGCTCACAGAGAGGGGCAGGGAGTCTCTCCATGAGATACCCGTGAGTAAGACGAGTGTGGCCGATGTGAAGACGGGAGAGTGTAGTCTCCCAACCTCGACATTGGTGACAAGAAGAAGGCCAGAAACCTATAATCGGTTTAATAGAATGAAGTTTGTTATTCAGCAGGTCAGACCAGCGTTGTTCCCAATGAGTGCGAAGGTGGGTAGCAATGACCGCAAAATAGTCCGTGAAAGGAACACCTCTATATGAAACTGGAAGGTCATGTACTGCTGACCGCGCAGCAGTGTCTGCATGTTCATTGTCGTGTACGTCAACATGACCAGGGACCCAACAAAAACAATATCTTTATACTTGCTAAAGATATGGCGTAACCAAAGGTGGAGATGAAGAACTAGGGGGTGAGGTGTATCAATTTTACGGATAGCCTGTAAAGCGCAAAGGGAGTCTGAAACAACTACAAATGGTGACAGAGGCATAGATGCAATACGGATAAGTGCCACAAGAATGGCATACAATTCAGCCGTAAATATGATAGCCGAAGGTAATAGATGCCTTCGTACGATGCTGTCCGGAAACATTGCTGCGAATCCGACGCTGTCAGATGACTTTGAACCATCGGTGTATACTGCGATGGCATGGAAATGAGATCGAAAGTGGTCTAGAAAGAAAGAGCGAGAAGCCCCCGTAGGTAGGTGCGCTTTCGCGAAAGGTAGAGGAATAGAACAGACACGGAAAGCAGGAACTTCCCAAGGGGGTAGGGGAGAGGGAGATGTCACATAAACATATAGAGGTGGGAGCTGAAGGGAAGACAGGAGTGAATGTAGACGAAGAGAAAAGAGACGAAGTAAGCAGGGGCGACGAACAAATAAAGAGCGCCTACTAACATCTGTAACAATCCTATACATGGAAGGATTGCGGAGGTCATGAGCGTGAACAAAATAGCGAATGCAATGTGCATTACGACGATCAGATAAGGATGGAATGTTCGCTTCTACATAGAGGCTCTCAACCGGGAAAGAACGAAATGCACCAAGGCATAAGCATAATCCCTGGTGATGGATGGGATTAAGGATGGAAAGAGTAGCAGGGGAGGCCGCTGAATATATCTTGTCACCATAATCGAGTTTCGACAAAATTAGGGCTGAATGCAGGCGAAGGAGAGTTCTACGATCAGTCCCCCATGAAAGATGTGCGAGGGTTTTAAGAAGGTTCAGCCGGCTGTGACAAGTCGCCTTCAGAGAGGTAATGTGAGGTTTCCAGGACAATCGACGGTCGAACAGGAGGCCGAGAAACCTGACTGTATCACATTCTGGGATACGTGAGCCATATAGGTACAATGGATGATCAGAGATCACTGAATGTCTAGTAAACGTAATTTGATGAGTTTTGCCACTAGAAAATTTAAACCCGCGAGTGGTGGCCCAATCAGAAACCCGGTTGATGGCATGCTGGAGGGGAAAATGCAATGAGGTGACAGACAGCACCTGCACAAACTATAGCAAAGTCATCCACATAGAGCGATGACCAAATACTGAATGGGAGAACAGATGCCAGATTATTTATAGCAAGCAGAAAGAGTGTTGTGCTCAGAACACATCCCTGGGGACACCTTCAGCTTGGACAAATTCCGGGGAGAGTTCATTACTAACCCAGACCCGGAAATGTCTGTTAGTTAAGAACGCCTTAAGAAAGAATGGTAGGTTGCCTCGGAGGCCTAAAGAGTGGGCCTGGGCCAAGATATTAGATCTCCAAGTTGTGTCATAAGCCTTCTCAAGGTCAAAAAAGATAGCGATAACCGAATGGGTATTCGCAAAGGCATTAAGAATATACGTATCCAAGCGCAGCAAGGGGTCAATGGTAGAACGGCCCTTACGGAAGCCATATTGACTAGGGGAGAGACTATTGTGCATCTCTAAATACCACATCAAACGTCTATTAACTAGATGTTCCATCACCTTCCAAACTGCACTGGTAAGAGTGATGGGACGGTAATGAGAGGAATTACGGCCCGTAGTACCTGGTTTTCAAAAGGGAGAACAATAGCAGACTTCCACAGCTGGAGAAGAACTCCTTGCGACCATATGAGATTAAAGAGTCGTAAAAGGACAATAAGAACAGACTGATGTAAATGCTGTAGCATACAAATATGTATGCCGTCTGTCCCAGCTGCCGATGATCGGCAAGCAGAGAGTGTTGCCTCCAGTTCTTGAAGGGTAAAAGGCACATTATAGGATTCTTCTCTAAGAGAAAGAAAATCTAAGGGCTTTAACTCGCTGGCAGACTTAGAAGAAAGGAACGAGGGCATAGATGGAGCCCCTGAGAAATGCGGACGAGATGATTACCAATTTCAGTGGCAAAGGCAAGAGGGTGGTGCTATATCGACACCAGCAACCTCAAGAACAGGAGCCGGGTCGGGGTAGAATTTACCACTTAATTTCCACACTTTCTTCCAGACTGCACTAATCGAGGAAGCCGAAGTGACAGTAGAAACGTAATCTTGCCAGCAAGTGCGTTTAGCATCACGTATGTCACGGCGAGCAATAGCTCTCTTCTGCTTAAAATCAAGGAGTCTCTCTGTGGTTCTGTTATACCGATACCTGCCCCATGCAGCGCGTTTTAAACGCACTGCCTGAGCACAAGCAGGAGACCACCAAGGCATGCACTTCTGAAGATGCTTGCCGAGGTTTAGGGAATAGAATGTGAAGCCGCTGTGAAGATGGAGGACGAAAAGAGATGTAAAACCTCATCAATGGAGGATGAGGTAGGAACCTCATGAAAGGCAGTAAGATGTGCGTAAAGGTCACATTTCGCCCGGTCAAATTGCCAGCGTGGACAATGAGGAGGTGGAGAAAACAAAGGGGACTTAAGGATGATTGGGAAATGATCGTTGTCATGTAAGTCCGGGAGGACAGACCAGGTGAAGTCAAGGACTGTTGAGGAAGAGCAGATGGAGAGATCGATACAGGAGAAAGAATGAGTTCGAGGATCAAAATGGGTAGGAGTACCCATATTTAAAACATGAAGGGAAGAGAAGCAAGAAATGCCTCCAACTGAACGCCACGGGAGTCACAGTGCGACCCTCCCCAGAGAAAATGGTGTGTGTTAAAATCGCCAAGTAATAGAAGGGGTGGCGGTAAGGAAGAAACCAGAAAATCAACATCTGGGATAGACAATGCCCGCGAAGGGGAGAGATACAGAGTGTATACCACTTATTCAAATGGATACGGGCTGCGGTGTAATGTAACGAAGAAGATACATAGAGCTGACGGTATGGAACACCAGTGCGTATAAGAAGAGCACTTTCATTAAAGGTTCCTTCGGAAAAAGAATCCAATGAATATAACAAATCATAGCCTGAAAAGGGTCTGATAACAGTGGATTGTAATTTGGGTTCTTGCAAACAGACCCCCAACAGGGAAAAACTGGGAGAATAACACCTGAAGCTCACCCCGGTTACCCCTGAGGCCTCGGATATTCCACTGCAAATAAGCCATGATTTATGGAGAGAAAGATTTAAGTGGAAGTGAGAGGAATCTATGGACTAGGGTTAGAAAAGTCCATGTGTGGAGGCAGCGGAATACCTGTAATAAGAGAGGGAGGAGGACGTTGTGAAGGAAGGGGGGGTTGAGACGAAGAAGAGAGATGAGGAACCTCAGGTGGAGTAGTGTCCATCATCGGTCCTGTCTCTGAAATATATTCTGCAATAGCTTCCAGTGTTTCGGAAGTCAAAGATGAAGAATGTGAGACTACATTAGAAATGGAAGAAGAGGGAGCAACTATCGGGGAGTCTATAGACTGTACTAAAGTAGAGGACGAGGAGAGAGAAGAGGAAACTGTCGTAGGGGAGCGGACAGGGGATGAAGGTAGTGTATGAGGAGGAGGATGAACCTCCACACACGTTACAGAACTAATCGGAGGCGAAGAACCTGGCAGTAGGGATTTTTTGCCAGGCTTATGAGAAGAAGGGGGGCGCTGAGGTTTAGGCAAAGGATGAGGACGTGTAGACTCAGAATTGTGCGAGTGAGTAGAGGAAGGATTGTGGACAGTATGGGAAGCCGAGGTAGGGACCTCAGAGCCAAGAACATCAAAAGGATGTGAGACGGGGGTGATTGAGGATGAGGCGACCACAGAGGAAGCCGTGGAAGTTGGGACCCCAGAAGCGGGGCGACGTTTAGCAATGTGGGAATAGGAAACGGGGGAAGTCTCCCTTGAAGGCGTAGATGAGAGACGGTCATAGCATATGAGAAGCCTTCCGCCTCTTTGAGACAACGGATTTCCCGCTCATTCAGGTAAACCTGACAACGGCGAGAATACGATGGATGTGCCTCATGACAGTTAAGGCAAGAAAGAGGTAGAGTACAAGAAGAACTGGCATGGTCGTCAGCACCACAGACTGGGCATTCGGCCATGAACCTGCAATATTTTGCTGGATGACCAAAACCGCCAGCAGTTTCTACACTGCTGTGGTGTAGGGGTCACCTTTCGAACTTGTAAACGTTGACCTGCAATGTAGACCAAGGGTGGAAGTTCTCGGCAGTCAAACGTTAAACGAGCTATATTGCAAGGATAACATCTTCGCTTATTGGAGGGGAGGACAAAAGTGTCAACTTTAAGGATAGGGAGTTCTTGGAGCTCAAGCTGCTCAAAAATGTCATCACCACATGTCTGGAAATTCCGTTGGACAATGGTGTGGGGTAAAAATGATAGAACCACAGCAAGAATTGAGAGAATGATGTTTGTCAATATTAACAGGAACAGTATCTATGGTTGTAAGAAGAGAAAGATCGCGAGCTTGGCCAACATTCTGGACCGTGATGATGCGAGTGCCGCTCTTGAGAGCGTGAAATGAGATATCTTTTCCACCATGGCATAGCAGAGCCTTACTGATACTATGATCTGAAAGATAGGTATTAGGAGAAGTCGGTCGTAGAGTAAAAAATTTTGTCCATTGAGTAGTGTGAAACAAAGTGTCTAAGGGGAGTGCGTGACGAGCTAATCGTTTTTGAGATGAACGAGAAGGAAGTGTCGAATCGTCATGTAAGGATCGTGGTCGTTTGTGCGTGGAACCGGGGGTGGTCCGACGTGTGACGGGCGGGCAATTCGAAAATTGCTGCACCGTTAAGGGAGAAGCCGGAATCAAGGTCAGAGAATAGCGAAGGTCAGACGTATCGAAAGGGCCAGTCGGGTCCCCAGTACCTGAAGCGGGTAGCGAACCGGCACCAGCAAGAGGTACAGGGGTATTAGGGTTGTCCGGAGAGTTGTCCATTAACGAAGCAGGGTCAGAACTAGGTGCGGTATCAAGGGGCCCGGGGGTAGGTTCACGGATTAGGGCATCCATGGTTAGGTTACTTCTTTCTTTTTTGTTTTTAAGAAAAAAAAGAAAGAAGAAAATAAAATAAAAATAAAAAGAATAAAAAAAGGGGGGAACGTGGAGGAATAGCTCCTAGGAGGAAAGAAAGGGGCGTAAATCCCCCTCCGCGCCCAAGAAGACCTCAACACCGCAAGTAGTGCAGATGCTGCATGGAACCCGTGCCAGTAAACCAGCAATCCGGGATAGCAACCTCACATCCACCGTGCCACTTCGGCAGACAAAAGAGAGGGCGGCCGGATATCCGCCACAAAGCATACCCCCTTCGGCCACCACCCCCGGAATCCGAAAGGTGGCCTCCAGAGATACACCCGTCGCCCGAAGGATACCCAAGGCCACCCCCTGGGAAACCGGAGAGGGATCGGGACATCCCCAGGCGATACAGATTCCACGGCAAACTACACCACCACCAAGAACCTCAACGGAATGGGATTGGACCACGGTACCCTTCCCCCTACCTAGGAACTAGAATGCCTGTGGAGAGAAGCTCCCAGGGCAAAAATGGGAAGGAAATAAGGGAGGGATGAGGAGGAGGAGGAGGAAAGGGAAAAGGGAGGATGGGGAAGATGGGAAAGGGGAGGGGGGATTGGTGGGTAATTAGGTTCGGTCTGAGGAAGAAGACCAAGAGGTCCAATTCCTCAGACCGATAGCCTCTTCACCACAGCAAGGAGCCCCCCTTGAAGAGTGAATGATGATGAAAGATTTTCTTTTTCGGGCCACCCTGCCTTGGTGGGAATCGGCCAATGTGTTTATAATAAAAAAAAAATTCTTATTTATAAATTAAAGTGTAAATATTTCTTATTTACAAATTAAAGTGTAAATATTTCTAATTTATAAATTATGCACATTGTTTGTGTGATAGTGGTGGTAGCTTTCTGCTGGAACCGACCACCACCAGGGGTTATGGTCAGTGGCCCTTATACCCAACAACAACACCAACACACTCCACCAGTCCTTAGATTCATAATGACATGTTTTATTCATTCTAGAGTTTATATCATGTTTCTATGTTATTAATATTGTTTTTTATGTTATATTAGATGAATTGTGCTAGATAAATAAGCTGTAGAGTTGATATTATTGTCATATTGAAGGACTATTTTGTCCTGCCTCCAAACAAGCTCTCTCATACGCCAACAAGAGTCTTCAATAAAGGTAAAACTTATTTAACTGTTTATTTGTCCATTATAATTAGTGCTTTATATTTATTTCTTATTGTTTTATGTATGTAAAACTAGAGTATTTATTCTTTAAAAAAAATGAATTTTTGGTGAAAATTTTTGGGTGGAAACGGATTAATTGTATTTACATTATTTCTTCGGGGAAATAAGGTTTCGAGTTCCAAATTTTTTGTGTTGAGGTCTAGCTCCTGGAACGGATTAAGACCGTTAGTTGAGGAACCACTGTATGTATGTATGTATGTATGTATGTATGTATATATGTGTATATATGTATATATGTGTATATATGTATATATGTGTATATATGTATATACAGTGGACCCTCGGTTAACGAATACCCCGGAAATCGTGCAATTATGTAAGTATAATTTTGTAAGTTCTTGTGGAAGTGTATTTTTGGGGGTCTGAAATAGACTAACCTACGTGAAATTTTTCCTTAAGGGAGTAAATTCGTTCGGTAATGGCACTTGAGCAGACTTCAGGAGTGAAGTTTTTACGAAACTCGGGGGTCCACTGTATATGTGTTGTGTCAGTATTATATATACACTTGTGTAGTGTATTAGCATTCATCTTAGTTTATACAGCTGGTCCCTTTGCGTGTGACGTCACGATACCCGCTGACATCAGAGCTCTCGCTCCATGTGGCAGCTACGTCATAGGCGTCCAGTCTCACTAGCGGTAGACCTACAAGCTGAACGGACGTGGCTGGGAACTCTCCTCACAGACTAGATAAATATACCGTAACCATCCTTACCAGGAGTGTCTTTGACAACCTATATATCTCTCTCAAGACCCACACGACATATGTATATACAGTGGACCCTCGCTATTCAAACACTCCAAAACTCACCCTCATTCCAGAATGCTGTTCAAGTGCTGTTACCAAACGAATTTATTCCCATAAGGAATGATGTAAATTAGATTAGTCCATTTCAGACCCCCAAAAATACACTTATAAAAGCACTTACAATAATAAACTTACATAAAAGGGTGAGTTTTGGAGTGTTCGAATAGCGAGGGTCCACTGTATGTGTATATATATGAATATAAGTGTGCTGTATTTTATATATATATATATATATATATATATATATATATATATATATATATATATATATATATATATATATATATATATCATGTTAATGTTGCAGTTTTATAACTGTAGTGTAAAGCACCCCTCTGGCAAGACAGTGATGGAGTGAATGATGATGAAAGTTTTTCTTTTTCGGGCCACCCTGCCTTGGTGGGAATCGGCCTATGTGTTAATAAATAAATAAATAAATATATACATATATGTGTGTATATGTATAATATATATATATATATATATAATATATATATATATATATATATATATATATATATATATATATATATATATATATATATATATATATAGATGTGTGTGTGTGTGTGTGTGTGTGTGTGTATACAGTGGACCCTCGGTTAACGAAAAGCTTCATCCCAGAAGCCTGCTCAAGTGCCATTACCGAACGAATTTACATCCTTAAGAAATAATGTCTAGTAGTTTAGTCTATTTCAGACCCCAAAATACACTTACATAAATGTTCGAGTTTGGGGATGCACGAAACCGAGGGACCACTGTATATATACAGTGGTACCCGGTTTACGATATTTTTCGTTCCAGAATGCTGTTAAAGTGCCATTACCAAACGAATTTATCCCCATAAGGAATAATGTAAAATAGACTAGTCCTTTTAGACCCCCAAAAATACACTTACAAAAGCATTTAAAAAATAAACTTACATAAAAGGGCGAGTTTAGGGACCATCGTAAACCGGGGTACCACTGTATATGTATGTATGTGTGTGTGTGTGTGTATATATATATATATATATATATATATATATATATATATAAAAGACAAACACTATGAAAAAAAAAATAGATAGTTCCTTGATAATGTGAGTAGTCACGAAAGCGCTTGGAATTCCTCTATTTTTTTCATAGTGGTTGTCTTGCATATTTTGATATCACCTGATTACTGTGATCTTTTTGCATATACAGTGGTACCTCGACTTACGATATTAATCCGTCAGAGAGGGCATATCTTAAGACGAAACAATCGTTAAACGAATCAATTTTCCCCATAAGAAATAATGGAAATAAATTTAATCCGTCCAAGACTTCCAAAAGTAGTTAAATAAAATATTTTTTAGAACTTTTTGACATTAAATAATACACAATATAATGAAGAATAACTAAATACACATGCAAATATTGTACAATAACATGTCACTTACATTTATTGAAGAGTTGTTGATGTGTGGAGGACGGGAGGAGGGGAGAAGGTGAAGTAGTATGCTAGTGTTTGGAAGGGGAATCCCCTTCCATTAACCCTGCAGGTACCAAGTTCTTTTCTGGGGTTACTGGCCTTTTCTTTGAATGCTACACTTCCTGCATGAATGCTACACTCCCTGCATGAATGCTACACTCCCTGCATGAATGCTACACTCCCTGCATGAATGCTACACTCCCTGCATGAATGCTACACTCCCTGCATGCCTACTACACTCCCTGCATCCTTGATACACTCCCTGCATCCTTGCTACACTCCCTGCATCCTTGCTACACTCCCTGCATCCTTGCTACACTCCCTGCATCCTTGCTACACTCCCTGCATCCTTGCTACACTCCCTGCATCCCTGCTACACTCCCTGCATCCCTGCTACACTCCCTGCATCTTTGCTACACTCCCTGCATCCCTGCTACACTCCCTGCATCCCTGCTACACTCCCTGCATCCTTGCTACACTCCCTGCATCCCTGCTACACTCCCTGCATCCCTGCTACACTCCCTGCATCTTTGCTACACTCCCTGCATGCCTGCTACACTCCCTGCATGCCTGCTACACTCCCTGCATCCCTGCTACACTCTCTGCATCTTTGCTACACTCCCTGCATGCCTGCTACACTCCCTGCATAAATGCTACACTCCCTGCATAAATGCTACACTCCCTGCATAAATGCTACACTCCCTGCATAAATGCTTCACTCCCTGCACATTCTTTACCACAGGCTTGGCACTAGGAGCTTTCTTGGGGCCCATGGTGGCTTATTTAGCAGTTGCAAGCACTAAAAACAGTGGAATAATGACAATATACTGGTATGAATGCGTGGGTGTGGGTGGGTGGTCGCTCTCACTTGTAAACAATAGCACACTGACGCTCCCTGGAGTGCGCGCTCAGCTGGGCGCCAAGCGGACAGGTCCGGTACGAAAGTCGGAAGACGAATCAATCATCGGATGTCGCATTCAAATTTCTTACGTTATAAAAATCGGATATCGAATATAACGTAAGATGATAACATCGTAAGTCGAGGTACCACTGTATATATATATATATATATATATATATATCACGAATGAAAATGAACTGTCCACATTCCTTCGAGATGCTAATCTTACAGAGACTGAATAATATCAATGACCTAATCCTTAGTCTGCGTTAGTGCAACAGTTGTATTAGTAACTGCAACCTCACAATCTTACATTTCTCCCAAAACTGATTATATATTAATGTAATTAACTTCATTTTTGTTCTAATAATCTGCTACCTCACTATATTAAATTTCCCACTAAATATAATTGTACATCCTATTTTACTATATACAGTGGACCCCCGAGTTTCGTAAAAACTTCACTCCTGAAGTCTGCTCAAGTGCCATTACCGAACGAATTTACTCCCTTAAGGAAAAATTTCACGTAGGTTAGTCTATTTCAGACCCCCAAAAATACACTTCCACAAGAACTTACAAAATTATACTTACATAATTGCACGATTTCCGGGGTATTCGTTAACCGAGGGTCCACTGTATTTATCTTTTAACGTCTCTGTAACCATTTACTTTTATTTTTTTATTTTTAATACAAATCTATCATTACCTTTTCCCAACCCTATCTATTTACAATATTAGTAATTACTTTTTACTTGAAATTTAATTACAACTTTTTCACTATTGTTTTTCTTTTTATATTTTTATAATCAAACAATTACCTCATTGTGTATGTGACCTAGTTTATTTTTCTTATAAGCTATTACCAAATAAGTGCAATTATTTACTCATACTTTTAAATACCTTTTTACCAAAAGCAAATTCCAGTCACTTTATTTACTTAATTGTACTCTTATATTCAAACAACTACCTCATTGTGTATATGACTTACTTTATTTTTCCTTTATAAGCAACTACCTGATAAGTGCAATCATTTACTTATATTTTATAAATACTGTTTACCATTAGCCAACTTTAGTCAACTTTCAGTCACTTTATTTGCTTAATTGTATTCATATATTCTAACAACTACCTCATTGTATATGTGACTTACTTTATATTTCCTTTATAAGCAACTACCTGATAAGTGCAATCATTTACTTATATCTTATAAATACCTTTTACCATTAGCCAACTTCAGTCACTTTATTAACTTCAATTTAATCAAAACTACTTTTAATATTAGTCAAATCTGTTTTAACTTCTAGTTCAATAGCTCTTTGCATTCATTAACCTCTTATTGCCTTTCATATACTAAAGTTTCAACCAGTGCCACATTGAATCAAAAATTTATTTTTCAATACCAATTTAATACTAGTCATTGAAGTTGTTCTAACCATTCATTAGACAGTTAAATTAGTATATCATTAACATTTTTCAAATATCCTATATCACTGTAAAAATTCCTGTAAACACTTGCACATAATTGTGTTAATCCATTAGCAAGTAAGACTTTAATCTAATACCATATCATTAAGTTTATCATAATCTATTGTTCCCAAGTCTAGTTATAGAATCACATTAATTCCTATGATTACAGGCATTGATCCTGATATCAACCTATTATTAAATGACTTACATGACTCCAACAGCAATTGTAACTATTACACAGCTGATCAAGCAAAGACATTACTCAGTGCCAACAATAACTTAACTATCTTCAATTACAATGTTAGATCGTTGAGCAAACATTATGATGACCTCACAGCACTACTCCAATCCCTACAGTCCAATATGTCAATCATCACACTCACTGAGACCTGGCTAAAGCCTGATACTACAGGTATCTATGCCATCCCAGGTTACACAGCCATTCACAACTGTAGGACAGACCAGCGAGGGGGTGGAACAGCAATATATTATACAGATCAACTCGATTGTATCAAAAATTCTTGTACAAGGGATGAACATGGAGAATATATTATAGCTAAATTTAAATCAAAAGACCTGCAAAAACCCCTCACAGTGATAAACATCTACAGATTACCACAGTCAAACATCCGCCACTTTAGTGAAAAACTAGGAAACCTGATAATCGATTCACGCCTTAACAAAGATCATTTGCTGCTCACAGGAGATTTCAACATAAATCTCCTACATGACCAAGACCCGCAGGTAACTGAATTCACAAACACTATGAGCAACTGCTTATTACTACCAACAATATCAAAACCTACAAGAATCTCCGATAATAGTACCTCGTTACTAGACCACATCTGGACTAACACAATATCTCCTCAAAAATCAGGCATAATCACAGAAAACACCACAGACCACTACCCTACCTTTCTCATAACTAACCTAGGCATTCTGCCCCAACAAATTTCAAAAGTTACCTTCAGACTACATAATGAGTCTGCTGTTAATAATTTTATATCAGCTATGACGAACATTGACTGGCTTAATGAATTGGAAACACATTCAGATATTAATGAATGCATCAAGAACTTTCTTAAAAAAACACATAACCTCTATAACAGACATTGCCCAAAAAAAACTAAACAGATCACAGCTAAGAGACTTAACAATCCCTGGCTAACACCCAGCATCCTTAAATCCATAAATAAGAGGCACCAATATGAAAAACAATATAGAAGGGGTCTAATAACCAGAGAACAATCCAAACGCTACTCATCAATCCTTACTAGCCTGATAAGAAGGTCCAAAAAATTGTATTATGAGAACAGACTCCAGACCGTAAAAGGTGATATGAAAAAGACCTGGAAAACCCTATCTACAATTCTAGGAAATAAAAAGATATCCACGAACAATACCATCAAATTATCAAAAACAGACGAACCCCTACTCTCACCAATTGAGACAGCAAACAGACTTAATGTTTTCTTCTCCACCATAGGAAAGAATCTAGCGAGTAGGATCCCAAGCTCGAACACTCGTCCAACAGACTACCTCACCAACACCTACCCAGATACACTATTCCTAGCTCCTACCAACTCAATTGAAGTCTCACTCATAATCAACACCCTTAAAAACAAAGCAGGAGACATAAACAACTTACCACCCTTTATGTACAAAAAAGCTACACATGTACTGTCACCAATTATAGCAGCATTATTCAATAAATCCATTGAATCTTCAACCTTCCCATCAATTCTCAAAATAGCTAGGGTCACCCCGATCCACAAAGGAGGTGACCAAACTGACTTGAACAATTACAGACCAATCTCAAATTTACCACTGCTTTCTAAAATCTTCGAAAAATTAATTCATAAACAGATCTATTCCTACCTCGTCTCACACAATGTACTAAACCCCCGTCAATTTGGATTCAGGACCAACAAGAGCACAAACGATGCTATAACACACATGTTAGAGTTAATATACACCGCACTTGAGAAGAAAGAAGTTCCGCTGGGAATCTTCATAGACCTACGCAAAGCATTTGATACAGTCGACCATGATTTATTGCTCACAAAATTAGCGCACTATGGTATTAGGGGCACCCCTCAACTACCTAAAGTCGTACCTTAGCAACAGAAGTCAATACGTGAACACAAATGGAGAGAACTCTTCCACACAACAAATTACAGTCGGTGTCCCTCAAGGTAGTGTCCTGGGGCCACTCCTATTCCTCATTTACATAAATGACCTACCGAATGCATCACAACTACTCAAACCCATTTTGTTTGCAGATGACACAACATATGTCTTCTCTCACCCAAATCCAGTCGTACTAGCCAACACAGTTAATGCCGAATTACAGAAAATATCAACATGGATGATGACAAATAAGCTTACTCTCAATACGGACAAGACCTACTACATTCAGTTTGGAAACAAAGCTACAAATGTTCCACTTAACATAACGCTAAATGGTTCACCCATCACAAGGCTCACAGAGGGAAAATTCCTAGGAATCCACCTTGACAGTAGTCTTAAATTCCAAACACACATACAACAAATTTCCAAGAAAATCTCAAAGACAGTAGGTATATTATCTAAGATACGCTATTATGTGCCTCAACCAGCTCTCATTGCACTATATCATTCTCTTATCTACCCTTATCTCACCTATGGAATCTGTGCATGGGGCTCAACAACATTAAATCACCTTAGACCACTCATAACCCAGCAAAAGGCTGCAGTCAGGATGATAACAAATTCCCACTCTAGACAGCATACTCCACCTATATTCAGAACCTTAAAACTACTCACCATAAAAAATATTCATACCTATTCATGTGCCTTCTACATACATAAAACTCTACATGCTAATATCAACCCTGCGCTCAGAATTCTCCTCAACAACTTTAATAGGTCCCACGAACATGACACAAGACACAGATCACTATTTGACATACCCCGAGTCCATACTAACCAATGTAAAATTCTATGCACATAAAGGGCCCCAAAATCTGGAATTCATTACCAGTAAATATCAAGTTAACCTTGTCGGAAAATCAATTCAAGACTCTTCTCAAAAATCACCTACTCACCCTATACTAAATACTCATACTGTAACAAACTTCCAAACCCAATATTATTTTACTTAAGAAGATCTCAAATTGATATGTTCATCCTCCTTAACACTTGTTGCAATTTCATATCATCATATTGTCATTTAAAATCTTATAGTATCATCATTTTCTTAATTTGAAATAAAATATATACCTAGATGAAACTCTAAAAACTATTTCTAGTATTGTTATTATACTAGTATAGCATCAACATACTGTAATTTGAAATAAATTCTACAACTAGATTAAACTCAACCAATTTCTCTTGTATTGTCTTTTAATAGTATGTATAACCATTTAATAATTTAAATAATACAGAACTAGAATAAACTCAATCAATTTCTTTAGCATTAAGTACTTAGTGAATAAGTCTCTAGAATGAACTGCCCCTAATGTCATGGCATGCCAGTGGCTCTCCTTGCATTACAGTTTTATAATTGTTTTATAATTGTAACTACCAATAACATTGTACACTTGTAACATGCATTGAAATAAAAATTATTATATTATTATTATTATTATATATATATACACAGTAGAACGTCATTTAGCACGATAGTTACGTTCCTGAAAAAGTCGTGTTAGATAATTTCGTCTTAAATAATTAACAGAACTTATGGGAAAAATAGGGTTACGTGTTTGAGAGTCCCCAAAAAGCCAAACAAGTTTTTTTAGACCAACATATCTTGCAAAAATTGAAGGCGAATATGTAATTTTAGTTCATTGTCATGATCTATTACTGCTTAAGACTACAAATGCAATAGAAATAATAGTATTTCTTACCTTAAATTGTGGGTAATGATGTTTGTGGATGGTAGTGAAGAGTGGATATGGATGGTGTGGCCCTACTGGGCTGAGGTGGATGCTTGTTGGTTGTCGGTAGAAGTGGATGGTAGAGGTTCTGGTGCTGAAGTCGATGGTTGTATTGCAGTGTGCATAAATTCTGTAATGGATCTCTGGGCTTTTTTATTCTGCATTACATTATACAGCTGACGGTAAGGCATCATCAGCTGGTCTAGACCCCGTTTCAAAGCCCTGCTTCTAGCTTTGTCAGGATCCTCTTCAGTGAAAAAGTCTGCAACTTTACCAATAATATGGAACTGCTCACGTAACTGCTGCAATGTTAACTCTTTTTCTTCAGGTTCTTCTTCATCTTCTTCTGTTATCTCCCTCCCTTGCATATGTGCATCGAACTCTGCCAACATTTCCTCTGGACTCCTGTCTTCATCATCATCATCTTCTAAGAGTTCATTCACATCATCTTCATTCATATCTTCAAAACCATCACCTGGTAATCTCCTTGCCAGCTGAACAATTTCCTGAACCTGACTCTCAAGCAAGGGAAAACCAGTGAAAGAACGTCGTACGAACTGACGCTTCATTAAGGCCATAGGCCCTCACTATATCCCTCACACGTGAGCCACTCTTAAGCTTATCTAATATCTCGATTTTCTTTGAAATTCCTAGACTTGAACGCTTAAACTTTTTCTTGTCACTTGCTGGAACACTTGTATGCTTACTGGGTGCCATGATTGCTTGGTATATTTATCAAAATGCAATGAAAATCAGGAAATGAATGTAAATAAACACAGCGAGTTTCCTGATACTTATCGTCCTGCACATGTACGAACCAAACTGAACGCTGGGAGAGATGCGTGGGTGGGTGAGGATGGTGGGGGATGGCACAAGGACTCCCCCACTGACTCAATGGTTTAACCCACCGCGGGCGACCGCGCGCTAAAATTTTTTCCCCTCCTGCTGAACCGTGTAATATCATCTTTACGTCGTGTAAGATGATAATGTGTCACAAAACTTAAATCGTGCAATACCGGTAACGTGCAACATAATCTCGTGCTAAATGACGTACTACTGTATATATATATATATATATATTATATATATCTTTGGCATTTTCTTCCAAAACAGGCATGTTTCATCACAATTAAACACTTGTTGGGGTTCGAATTTTTCAGTGTTTACGAACCCCTGGAATTCCTGCACAAATTTTTCAGCTGCACGTTTGTCTGAGCTGGCTGACTCACCATGTCTCACAACACTGAGTATGCCACTACGTTTCTTAAACCTGTCAAACCAGCCTCTGCTGGCTTTAAGATCACTCGCCTCACCACTGGTTGCAGGCATTGTCTTGACAAGATCTGCGTGCAACTTCCTTGCCTTTTCACAAATTATCACCATGGAAATACTATCACCCGCTCTCTGTTTTTCATTGATCCACACCATCAGTAACTTCTCAACCTCATCCACTATTTTCGATCTTTGTTTCGTTAATAAATTAACCCCTTTTGCAACATTAGCTTCCTTGATCTCATTTCTCTGTGCCAGGATAGTGCTGATAGTAGATGGGGTTTTCTTGTACATCCTGGCAAGTTCACTCAGACGTACGCCACTCTCATATTTTTCTATAATCTCTTTCTTCAGTTCGATGGTGTTCCTCACTCTCTTTACCACTGGGGTGCCACTAGGAAGCTTCTTTGGACCCATGGTGACTTATTTCACAGTGACAATCACTAAACCACCAAAAAGACACCAAATGTATTGTGAATGTTTTAAAGAGTGCGCTGGGTAATGTTCTCTCAATGGTAAACAACGCTTCACTGGTGTCTTGCGCAGGCCAGGCGCGGAGCAGGCGGACAGGTCTAATACGTTTCGCTAACCGGGGTTTTTACGCTAACTGATAGCGAAAAAAGCTTTCGGTAACCGATTTTTTCGTTAACTAAGCATTTCGTTAACCGGGGTTCCACTGTGTGTGTGTGTGTGTGTGTGTATGTGTGTATGTGTGTATGTGTGTGTGTATGTGTGTGTGTATGTGTATGTATGTGTATGTATGTATATGTATGCTATGTATGTATGTATGTATGTATGTATGTATGTATGTATGTATGTATGTATGATTTATGTATGTATGTATGTATGTATGTATGTATGTATGTATATGTATGTATGTATATATGTATGTATGTATGTATGTATGTATGTATGTATGTATGTATATATATATATATATATATATATATATATATATATATATATATATATATATATATATATATATATATATATATATATATATATCTCCTAGGTAGTAGGTTGGTAGACAGCAACCACCCAGGGAGGTACTACCGTCCTGCCATGTGAGTGTAAAACGAAAGCCTGTAATTGTTTTACATGATGGTAGGATTGCTGGTGTCTTTTTTCTGTCTCATAAACATGCAAGATTTCAGGTACATCTTGCTACTTCTACTTACACTTAGGTCACACTACACATTCATGTACAAGCATATATATATATACACACCCCTCTGGGTTTTCTTCTATTTTCTTACTAGTTCTTGTTCTTATTTCCTCTTATCTCCATGGGGAAGTGGAACAGAATTCTTCCTCCGTAAGCCATGCGTGTCGTAAGAGGCGACTAAAATGCCGGGTGCAAGGGGCTAGTAACCCCTTCTCCTGTATATATTACTAAATGTAAAAGGAGAAACTTTTGTTTTTTCTTTTGGGCCACCCTGCTTCGGTGGGAAACAGCCGACGTGTTGAAAGAAGAAAATAATATATATATATATATATATATATATATATATATATATATATATATATATATTTTATATATATATATATATATATATTATATCTTTCTTTCAACACGTCGCTTCCACCAAAGAAAACGAAGTTTCTCCTTTACAGTAATATATACAGGAGAAGGATTACCCCTTCACCGCTTGCCTCTACGACGCCTCTCGAGGAAGAATTCTGTTCCACTCCCATGGAGTAAGGAAATAAGAACAGAACTGTAAGAAAATGAAGAAAACAGAGTGTGTGTATATACATATGCTTGTACATGATGTGTAGTGTGACCTAAGTGTAAGTAGAAGTAACAAGACATTCCTGAAATCTTGCATGTTTATGAGACGAAAAAGACACCAGCAATCCTACCATCATGTAAAACAAATACAGGCTTTCGTTTACACTCACTTGAGACGGTAGACCTCCCTGAGGCGTCAACCTACTACCTAGAATATATATATATATATATATATATATATATATATATATATATATATATATATATCTTTCTTCTTTCAACACGTCGGCCGTTTCCCACCGAAGCGGGGTGGCCCAAAATGAAAAACGAAAGTTTTCCCTTTTACATTTAGTAATATATACAGGAGAAGGGGTTACTAGCCCCTTGCTCCCGGCATTTTAGTCGCCTCTTACGACATGCATGGCTTACGGAGGAAGAATTCTGTTCCACTTCCCCATGGAGATAAGAGGAAATAAGAACAAGAACTAGTAAGAAAATAGAAGAAAACCCAGAGGGGTGTGTATATATATATATGCTTGTACATGAATGTGTAGTATGACCTAAGTGTAAGTAGAAGTAGCAAGATGTACCTGAAATCTTGCATGTTTATGAGACAGAAAAAAGACACCAGCAATCCTACCATCATGTAAAACAATTACAGGCTTTCGTTTTACACTCACTTGGCAGGACGGTAGTACCTCCCTGGGTGGTTGCTGTCTACCAACCTACTACCTAGGATATATATATATATACAGTGGACCCCCGAGTTTCGTAAAAACTTCACTCCTGAAGTCTGCTCAAGTGCCATTACCGAACGAATTTACTCCCTTAAGGAAAAATTTCACGTAGGTTAGTCTATTTCAGACCCCCAAAAATACACTTCCACAAGAACTTACAAAATTATACTTACATAATTGCACGATTTCCGGGGTATTCGTTAACCGAGGGTCCACTGTATACAGTGGAACCCCGACTACGATGTTATCATCTTACGTTATTTTCGATAACCGATATTTATAACGTAAGAAATTTGATTGTGACTTACGATGTTTGCTTCGTCTACCGACATTCGTACCTGACCTGTCCGCTTGGCGCCCAGCTGAGCGCGCACTCCAGGGAGCGTCAGTGCTATTGTTTACAAGCGAGAGCGACCACCCACCCACACCCACGCATTCATACCAGTATATTGTCATTATTCCACTGCTGTTTTTAGTGCTTGCAACTGCTAAATAAGCTAATATGGGTCCAAGGAAAGATCCTAGTGCTAAGCCTGTGGCAAAGAGGAACAGAAATATATGTACGATAGAAGTGAAGAAGGAGATAATAGAAAAATATGAAAGTGGAGTGCGTATCAGTGAGCTGGCCAGGCTGTATGGTAAACCCTATTCTACCATCGCTACCATTGTGGATAAGAAATATTCAAGTAAAATCAAGGAAGCTGTTGTTGCAAAAGGTGCATCTGTGATCACAAAACACAGACCACAAGTGCTGGAAAATGTGGAAAGGTTGTTGTTGGTGTGGATCAACGAGAAACAGTTAGCAGGAGATACTGTTTCGGAGGGAATAATATGTGAAAAGCAAGGCAGTTGCATGATGATCTCCTTAAGAAAATGCCTGCAACGAGTGAAGTGAGCGAATTTAAAGCCAGCAGAGGCTGGTTTTACAAATTTAAGAATCAAGTGGCATACATAGTGTTGTGAGGCATGGTGAGGGACCCAGTTGTGACAAAAGTGCGGCTGAAAAATATGTTCCTGAATTCCAGGAGTACCTAGAGGCTGAACAATTCCTCCCCCAACAAGTGTTTAATTGTGATAAACAGGCCTGTTTTGGAAGAAAATGCCCAACAGGACCTACATTACTCAGGAGGAAAAGGCACAGCCAGGACATAAGCCTATGAAAGACAGGCTAACTTTGATGCTTTGTGCCAATGCCAGTGGTGATTGCAAAGTGAAGCCTTTACTGGTGTATCTTTTGAAAATCCCCGAGTGTTTGGCAGATGCGGTGTCAGCAAGTCTAACTTGTGTGTGATGTGGAAGTCTAACAAAAGGCTTGGGTCACAAAGGACATTTTCTTAGATTGGTTCAATGAAGTGTTTGGCCCCAGTGTGAAGAAATATCTATTGGACAATAATTTGCCACTTAAGTGCCTCCTGATAATGGACAATGCTCCTTGTCATCCTCCAAACTTGGTAGAGAAAATTGTGGAGGAGTTTAAATTCATCAAAGTGAAGTTCTTGCCCCTAATACCACTCCTCTCCTCCAGCCCATGGACCAGCAGGTCATTTCCAACTTTAAAAAACTCTATACCAAAGCAATGTTTCAAAAGTGCTTTGATGTGACCCTGAACATGAACATAACCCTAAGAGAATTTTGGAAAAAACATTTCCATATGCTGCATTGTGTACACCTTATAGGTAAGGCTTGGGAGGGAGTGACTACCAGGACTTTGAACTCTGCCTGGAGAAAATTGTGGCCAGACTGTGTCCTAGAGAGGGATTTTGAAGGTTTTGGGGCTGAGCCTCAGAACCCTGAGCCTGAGCCTGAGCCTGTTTTGGAAGAAATTGTGGAATTGGGCAAGTCTTTGGGGTTAGAGGTGAGTGGTGAGGATGTGGAACAGTTGGTGGAGGAGCACAAGGAAGAGCTAACCACTGAAGATCTGCAAGAGCTTCAACAGCAACTGGAACAAGAGAGCAGAGGTCAGGACAATGGTTCAGAGGAGGAGGAGGAGGTGGAACAAAAATGGAAGAATGTGCCTTCTTCAAGGATTAGGGAGATCTGTGCCAAATGGAGTGATATGCAAGCATTTATGGATGAATATCACCCTAACCATGCTGTTGCAGGCCGTGCTGGCAACCTGTACAATGACACAGTGGTGTGTCATTTCAGGGATGTGTTAAAGAATCGCCAGACACAGAGCTCCCTGGACAAATTTGTTGTTAGAAAGAGGTCTAGTGACTCTCAAGCTGGTCCTAGTGGCATTCAAAGAAAAGGAAGTAACCCCAGAAAAGAACTTACCACCTGCAGTGTTAATGGAAGGGGATTCCCCTTCCAAACACTAGCATACTACTCCACCTTCTCCCCTCCTCCCGTCCTCCACACATCAACAACTCTTCAATAAATGTAAGTGACATGTTATTGTACAATATTTGCATGTGTATTTATGTATTCTTTATTCAATTATTTATTATTTAATGTCCAAAAGTTCTAAAAATATTTTATTTAACTACTTTTGGAAGTCTTGGACGATTAAATTTATTTCCATTATTTCTTATGGGAAAAATTGATTCGTTTAACGATTGTTTCGCCTTAAAATATGCCCTCTCTGACGGATTAATATCGTAAGTCGGGTACCACTGTACAGTGGTACCTCGAGTTACGATATTTTTTTCGTTTGAGAATGCTGTTCAAGTGCCATTACCAAACGAATTTATCCCCATAAGGAATAATGTAAAATAGACTAGTCCTTTTACACCCCCAAAAATATACCTACAAAAGCATTTAAAAAATAAACTTACATAAAAGGGCGATTTTGGGGACCATCGTAACTCGAGGTACCACTGTATATATACAGTGGTACCTCGAGTACGATATTTTTCGTTCGAAAATGCTGTTCAAGTGCCATTACCAAACGAATTTATCCCCATAAGGAATAATGTAAAATAGACTAGTCATTTTACACCCCCAAAATAT
>WNWK01015087.1:0-49006 GCA_009830355.1 Cherax destructor
GGTTGGTGGTTGTAGAGGTCCAGGCTATATAGTCCATCATTCTGATTCCATTAGCAATGACCATTTATGGATTCGTCCAGTCAACAAGATGCTCAATCCTGCACAGCTGGGTAACAACGGCTGGGTAACAACAGCTGGTAACAACAGCATTCAACTCCGTCTCAGTTTTAGGGTATTTGTGTTGAATGTCTGGTCAATATAAAATCAACAAAAAAGTCAGTTAACTCCACGAAAGTGTCTGAAACTTATAACGACGTTTCGGTCCAACTTGGACCACAAGTTTGGGTCTCCTATGGGGGTTTTTGTGTATGGTTTCAGTTACGGTATTGCGACTTTTTATTCTTTATAAATCATCAGTTCGATAAAGATACCCAAAATATCATTGAGAAACCACGGGCAAAAAACAAAAAACAAAAACTTACATAGGATTGAAGTCAAGAGTCTTAGAAAAAACAACTTTCGTCACAAAACGAGAACCAAAAACATTAAGGTCGTCTAACCCGATTTTGAAGAACTTGACTTTGAGTCAATTACTTAAAAAAAAATAAAACAGCAGGAAGTTGGCATTTATAAGATGCCACGTTTTAGAGGTTTGAGTTTTTTTCTGACAAAACTCATTTTTAGCTAAAATACTTAAATTATCAAACTTTAAAAAAAAAGAATTTCTACTGCAAATTTTGATAAAATAAGCGAAATTTATGTTTTTTGAGGAGGATTACTTATAGGTATATTTTATCTAAAAAATAGTTTTTCAGAAAATCCTTGAAAATCTCTTATCGTCAAAAAATACAAAAAATAACGTTTTATAGCTTTTTTTAATTTTTTAAAAATATTTACATATTTTTAAAAAATCCCATTAAAAATCTATAAAAATCAATATTATTATGGAATATTTCATTTTTTTTAAAAAAATACATGAAACTTAAAATCTCAAAAAAATGTGTTAAAATGGTATTTTATTGCATATTTGAGTTTTAAGTTTGAGTGCTTTTCTGACAAAACTCATTTTTAGCTAAAATACTTAGATTATCAAACTTTTAAATAGAATTTCTACTGTTGAAATTTATGGGAAAAGTAAGCAAGCCTGTTGGCCCATACTAGGCGGGTCCTTCAATTCCATCCCACTAACAGAATATTTGTTCAACCTAATTTTCAATGATACCCAAGAAATAAGCTTTGATAATTTTATTTACTCATGTGAATTATCAAACCAACCCCTCTCACTCATGAATTTATCCAACCTAAATTTAAAACTACCCAAGGTCCTTGCTTCAATAACCCTACTAGGCGACTGTTCCACCATCAAATACCCTATTTCCAAACCAATACTTTCCTATATCCTTTCTAAATCTAAATTTATCTCTTGAATCCATTATTGCGGTTCTCTTTTGGAGAGATACCCTCAAGACCTTATTTATATCCCCTTTTTAATACCCATTTTCCACTTGTATACCTCGACATGTTCCCCTCATTCTACGCTTACGGAAGGGCCTTTTTTAAAAATTTCAATTTTTTTTGTATTTATAAAAAAAGCCTTTGTAATTGGAACCCCTGAACTTCTTTGTTTGCTAAAAACACTTCTTGTCCTTTGATATAAACCCAGTAATCTATTTGCCTTATTATGTACGCTTAGGCATTGCTGTCTTGGTTTAAGGTTGCTGCTTACCATCACCCCCAAGTCCTTCTCCAATCTGTATGGCTAAGTTCTACGTTATTTAACTTATAAGTGCTTGGGTTATGGACACGCCCGAGCTTCAGAACCTTGCATTTATCTACATTGAACTGCATCTGCCACTTTTCCCACGAATTAAGTTTGTCTAAATCTTCCGAAGTTCTATGACATCTATGTTTGAATCAATTATCCACCAATCTTCGTGTCGCGGGAATTTGCTCATATCACTAATAATTCCCTCGTCAAGGGGCCTAAGACTGATCCCGTGGAACACCACTTGTTACAAGTCCCCATTCGGATTTAACCCCATTTATGCACACTCTCTGCTTCCATTTGTGAGCCCTGACTGATCCATGAACACTTTTTCCCCAATGCCATGAGCTGCCACTTCTTTAACAGTCTCTGGGTGGTACTCTATCAAAAGCCTTATTTAAAATCTAAATAAACAATATCGAATTCTTTATCGTGATCAACACCCCAAAAGCTTTACTGAAAAAAGGTTAATAAATTAGATAGGCGGAACGGACACTCGTGAATCCATGCTGAGTATCATTAATCAAATTATGTTTTCCAGATGGCTTCTTATAAATCAGCTATAATGGACTCTAGTAATTTGCCTACAATTGAGGTCATGCTTATTGGGCGGTAATTTGACGGTAGTGACTTGTCCCTTGCTTTAAAAATAGGAATTACATTAGCCATCTTCAACATATCAGACACTACAACTGTTTGAAGAGATAAATTAAAATGTTAAATAATGGTTCACAGAGCTCCATTTTGCATTCCTTAAGAACCCTTGAAAAGCAATCAGGGCCGGCGAATTATTTTGTTTCAGTCGGGCCCAGTTGTTTCTAACCAATTCGCTAGTGACTGTGATATTATATAATTTATCTTCTGGGCCGATTAAAAAATTTAAATTTTGGGATATTTTAGTGTCTCCCTTTTGAAAACCGAGAAAAATAATTATTAAAAATGAGCACATATCACTCTCCTTGTCAGTAAGATGCTCAGAGTTATTTTTAAGGGACCTATCTTATCCCCAACTTTTGTTCTATAAACCTGGAAAAACTTTTTGGGTTAGTTTTTTTAATCCCCAGTAACTTTAATTTCATAGTCCCGTTTAGCTTTTCTTATCCCCTTTTTAACGTTCCTCTTAATGTCAGTATACCGATTTATAAGATGACCTCACCTCTTTTTATGGGCCCATAAAATCCTTTCTTCTGCCCTAAAAGATATTTATTATTCATCCATTTTGGGTCATTTCTACTTGATCTAATTTCTTTATATGGGGTAAATGTTCTTTGGGTAGCCTGTATAGTGTTAAGAAAACTGTCATATTGATCCTTTCTTGGTCACCCCAGTCTACAGTTAATGTTCTCAAGTCCATTATAATCTGCTAAGCGATAATCTGGGACTGTTACTGAATTATCCCTACTATCATACATCCATTCAATGCAAAGTAATTGACTTGTGGTCGCTAGAGCCAAGTTCCTCTGTAATTTAAATTATTAACAAAGGTTTCCTTTGCTTGCCAGAACCAAGTCAAGTAGGTTATACTGTTATGTGTTTATTTTTCCATTGTGTTGGTTTTTGTACCATTTATTTCAAACACAGACCTTGATGATAACGGATCTAACATAGAGTTGCAGAAGTCACTGAATAGACTTGGTCACCATAATCCAGCTTTGACAAGACTAGTGGAAAAGCTAAAAGTACAGTCCGGGATCTGCTCCCATGAATGATGCGCAAGAATTTTAAGAGGTTCAGCCAACCAAGGCATTGCCTTCAAAAGGAAATGTGAGGTTTCCATGTCAAACCATCAAATAGAAGGCCAAAAACTTGACCGTATCACATTCTAGGACAAGAGGATGTCTAGTGATGGTAATGAAATGAGTTTTTGCACTATAAATTTAAATCCATGAAATTGGCCCAATGGGAAACACGGTTAATCGCATCCTGAAGGGAGGCTGCTACCAGGCGATAGTCAGTACCTGCATAAGTTTTAGCAAGTCATCCACATAGTGACGACCAAATATGGGATGGAAGAACGGAAGGTAGGTCAATCATACCAAAAAGAAAAAGGGTAGTGCTAAGGACACAACCATGGGACTCCCTCGGCCTGAGCAAACGAGGAAAGGTTGCCAACATGGACAAAATGTCTTTCAGTAATTTTACACATCAGAACAAGAAAAAGCACTACTCAGAGCCAACAATAACATAATTATCTTTAACTACAATATCAGATCTTTGCAAGCATTACGATGACCTCATAGCATTATTAAATTCCTGCAGGCCAGTATTCCATCACCTACTGAAACCCGGCTAAAGCCTAATACTACAGATTCTATCCCTTTGGTTAACAGCCATACACAACTATAGGCCAGACCAACAAGGGGGTGGCACAACTATTTACTATTCAGACCAGCTTGAATGTATCAACAATACTTGCACAAGAGATGAACATGGAGAATATTTAAAGCTAAGTTAAAATCCAAATACCTACAACAACCTACAGTGATAAACATCACAGTACCACAATCAAATATTAGCCAATTTAGTAAAAATTAGGAAGTATGATTGCTGATGCACACATGAACAAAGACCATTAATACTAACAGGAGACTTCAATATCAATCTCCTACAAGACAAGATCAGGACCCAGAAGAACTGAATTCACAAACACTATGAGCAACTGCTTGCTTCTAACAACAGTAGCAAAACCAAAAGAATCCGGACTAGTGTCTCCCTATTAGACCACATCTGACCCCATATCCCCTTAAAACGGATACTCACAGATAATACTACAGAATATGACCATACTTTTTCTCATAACCAACCTAGGCCCAAATTATTAAAGTTACTTTCAGACTATATAATGAGGCAGCTATTAATAATTCATAAAAGCATGTCAAACATCGACTGGCAAACCGAGTTAGACACCTATACAGATACTGACATATGTATGAATAATTTTCTAAAAAAGACTCAATACCTCTATAAAATGCATTCCTAAAAAACTAAACAGATCACAGCTAAGAGACTAAACAAACCCTGGCTAACACCCCGCACTCCAAATCCATTAATATAAAACACCTATTGAAAAACAGTACAGAATGGGTCAAATAACAAGAGAACAAACAAACGTTACTCATCAAACCTAACCAGCCTGATAAGAAGGTCAAAAACTTGTATTATGAGAACAGATTAAATAACTTAAGAGGTAATATGAAAAGACCGGGAAAAACCCCATCTGAAATTCTAGGAACCAAAAAGTATCCAGAAACAAAAAAATCAAACTGACAAACCCAGATGAACCCCCTGCTCCCAACTAAAACAGCAAACAGACTAATTTTTTCCCGACAAAGAAAAAATTGGCAAGCAAATCCCAAGTTCAAACACTCCACCCTTTAAAGCCTACCTCACTGGAAGCTACCCAAATACACTATTCCTAGCTCTGACCAACCCATCAGAAGTCTCGCTTGTTATTAACTCATTAAAAAACAAGGCAGGGGGATCTAAATAACTTACCACCTTTTTATATACAAAAAGCTTTAATTTTATCACCAAATTAAACTTTTTTAACAAATCCACTGAATCCTCCACCTTCCCATCAATACTAAAATAGCGAGGGTTACCCCCATACATAAAGGAGGAAAATCAAACAGACCTAAATAACTATAGGCCAATATCCCAAAATTACCCCTTCTCTCCAAAATCTTTGAAAGGTTAATTCATAGGCAAATCTATTCCTACCTCATCTCCCACAACATGCTCAACCCCCGTCAGTTTGGTTTCAGGCCTAATAAAAAAATGATGCAATCATACAATGCTAGGAATAATATACCGTTCTTGAAAATAAAGAAATCCCACGGGAATTTATTGATTTACGTAAAGCTTTTGATACAGTTAACCATGATCTGTTACATTTAAAATTATCACACTATGGTATAAGAGGACACCCTCAACTACCTAAAGTCATACCCTTAGCGACAGAAGCCAATATGTGTCCACAAAGGAGCTAACTTTCAACACTGTCGGGGAAAAGCCTTCCGAACAAAATATTGATGGAAAAATTAATAAATAGTAAACCAAAGGATATTTATAATAAGATTTTTTTTTTCTGGATTTTTTAAAAAAAAATTAAATAGAAATAAAAAGAAATATATCCGTTGTGGTTCAGGTCTGTTGGTGAGACAGGTAATAACCGGAGAGGGGAGAATAGATGAGGTTGTTCCCGAGTAGGTGGTATGTCCCCGGGTAGATGGTGAATCTCCTGGGACCCTGGTTGAAATAAAACTGAAATTTTCCGAACAGAGGTGAGATCGTCAGCAACACCCTCTAACGCACACAAGTTAGAAACTAGAGAGGAGGAGTTGTGGAATTCCCGTTAAGTCCGGGGGAAAACTTGCTCGTGTCATGCGTCTGTCCTGGAGAACCAGTCCCGCGGCGAGCTGATAATAAAGAAAATATTCTGGTTACCTTAAGTCTTAAAACATTTAAAATAGAAAAAAGGTGTTTCAAGATGACCAAGTCACTACTGGTAACCAACGAAAACATCATAATCAAACAAAAGAACTCCTCCTGGTAGCTTGCCTTACCTGATTCGGAGAAGAGTGAAGGTGAAGTGACTTTCCACTCCCCAACCGACACCAGGTAAGAGTCATACTACCAGGGTAGAAAGTAAACCCCCTCAGACAACCGGGAACAAGAGTTTAGCCCCAGCCCGCTAGATGGTAGTGCTGGCTGTAACTCGTTAATAATGCTCCCGGCTGACTGAACAACCGTTACCTTATTTACAACCACTTTTCCCTCACAATACCCCCCTTCCAAAACTTATGGTCGGAGGCAATAAGTTAACACCAGAGGGAAAAGTATTAGGTATATGACCTCGGCTCCGCCAATCTGCAAAGTGGGTACGAGAGCACGAGATACCAAGCTTTAGATTTGTATGATATTGTGGCATAACATTCCTTCTCCACTGAGATATATGTACCATCAAATATTTCAGTGGCTTGCTTGAAAATTTTGGGACTCTTAGTTCCACCTTTTGAAAGTAAGGTAGACACGCTGGACAGGCTTTACAGAATTTATAAATGTCGGAGGACATCCCCGGCCAAAGTAAAATTCTCTGATCGCGTCTAAAGTCCTCCAACGTGTAATATGGCCCGAGACTGTTTCTTCATGCGTACGTCTTATAATAATCTTACGACAATCCCTAGGATGACCAATAGACTTCTTCCAACATAGTTGGGATTGTCAGAGGTTACTATAGTCCTGTATAAAGATTACCCTTGAACTCAAATTTGTACGTAAAGTTTTTCTTTGAAATACGTTGCCATTTAATGCTAGCTTACGGGTTTTCTCTAAGGAAGGACAAGTCTTCTGGAGACTTTCAAAATTTAGATGTGACAGCTCTATAGTTTTCCTTTGGAAAGTACTAAAGGATGGATTGGTTTTACCTTAGATTGAGCTCTGGAAAGGATGTTAACAAGTCCAGTTGTGTGGAAAATTCAGTCACCTGTGGTAATTCCTCAGTTTTTTGTGCAGATTGGTTTGTATGACTGCTTCTCTAAGGTTTTCCAGGAGCTTCACGATTATCCAAACGCTGAGTTGAGTTATCCTGATTAATCACTTCTGGAGATTCTAGGGAAGAAACAGAATATAATGTTTATCTTTTCCGGAATCATTTGAAAACCTTACACAGTCTAATTCAGATGGGAAGGTCGCCCTTCTATGTTCCCAACCAAAACAGAACAAGAGTTATTGGGGCCACCACTGCTTCTACCCAACCAGTAAACCATTTGCAGTTAATAAAACATCTGAGAGTAGGAAACATCACTTCTTCCTAAATAGTCAGTTAATTTAGTACTTTTATACCGAGTTGAATCTAAGTTAGAAAGAGTTTACTTGAGATAACGATACAAGAACAACCAGTATCTCTAAGAATGGTGGAAACATTCATGCCATTAACAGTACCTTCACTAAAAGGTGCGTTAATATTAGCTTGGGTGAAACATGTTCCAATATTCTCACCTTTTTTTTTGGGACAGTCTGGACGTCTGTGTCCCAATTCGTTACAATTATAACATTTTACTGGGAAAATTTTTCAGAGGAAAGGGTTTGGATAACTCAGATGGATATTCGCTTCCCAGCCTCGTATGGACGGACGTGCTGGTTCGGCCTCCTGGTGGCAGATTAGTGAACTACCCACTTTTCTGCAGAATGGCGACTGGACTGAGGAGGAGAGTAAACACTGTGTGTTTGAGTTTCTACGTGGTGCTGTTTACCCCACGAATGCGGCTGTGATACTGCCGGCTGTTCTACAGACACATTTGGTCTGGATAACAGGAAATTCATGGAATAGCATTAAATGGCTCCACACGTATCTTCGTGAAGATGGTGACACAGGAGGCATACGACCGTGTAGTGGAGAAATACCAGGACATCCCAGTACTGGTAAATTCATGTTTGGAGGAAATTAACCCAAGTATTACCTTGGGTTAAACTTAGAAACGTTCCATTTGGGAAAGTACTGACTTTGATATCAGGCAAGTTTTCCAAGATTATGGCATCATACATGCAATGTCAGTGGGCAGGTGGACTGAGGGTCCCTATGAGGGCCTGTTAGAGGGCTCATACACCTTGAAAATGACGATCCGGACACCCATCCCATCCTATGTCGTCCTGCCCGAATTTAAAACGCAGGTGTATGTGACATATGCGGGACAAAGGCAAACCTGCAGGATTTGTGGTTCATATGAACTATGGCTGCAGCTTGTCCGAAACGACGAGTTCAACAACCACGCAGGCGGGATGTGGTGGAAGTGCTGGCTGAGGAGATAAGTAAGAGTGTGGATGTGGTGGAAGAGCTGGCTGGGGAGTTAAGTAAGAGGGTGGAGGATGCGGTGGTGGCCCCTACGGGGGCGTGGAGTGATATTGTGGATGGTACGAGAGAGGCGTACCTCACTTTGCCTGTAGAGACGCAGGAGCCTGCATGTGGGGTCACAGGATCAGGCTGTGTCATTGGATATTGGAAAGGAGTTGCCTGTACTGACGTGTCAAAGGACTGCTGGACAGTCCCCAGGACGAGAGTCTGTGGGTGATGGTAATGGTGTTACTGTTGAACAAGATTTAGCAGGTCTTGTTGGTACATTGGGAGACAGTCCTGTGCAGGATGGTTTGGTGGTGGGAGAGGTTAGGGTATCCGTGCACGAAGAGGAGAGTGATAACTGCATGGAAGTGACTGGGGAGACAAGAAAGAGGTCAGTGGGGGCGTCTGACAGCGACGACGTCCTTACGCCGGCCCAAAAGCAAGCAAAAGCCAGGGCGGATGTGGCACGCAGGGTAATGAAGGAGCCAAGGGCTCGGATGAGGCTAGAGGGGTGCAGGGTGTGGTTAAGGGCAAAGGTCAGCAAAAGAGTAATGTTCAAGACAAAGGTCCAAAGGTAAGCCCTCTAATATATTCCGGTGTTTAACTTTTAATGTAAATGGCCTTCGGGCCGAGGTAACGTAGGTGGGTAGGGGACTCTGAGACGATATGCTGTGGATGTGTGTTTCTTACAAGAGCACAATTATAGGGTAGGTAGAGACTTGTTGTTGAAAGGTTACAGTGTGTATGCTGCATGTTCGGGTAGATTCAAGGGTGGAGTTGCAGTAGCAGTAAAAGAGACCAGCCCATTTAGGTTGATGAAATGGGAGGAGGGGGGTGGGGGGAGGATTGTGAGGGTGGATGGGGTATGGGGAGAGGTAAGGGTGTGTTTCATAGGGGTGTACATGCCTGCTGATAGTACTAGGAGGGTAAAAGAAGATTTTGTGAGGGATTTTTTGGTTTGCCATATGGGAGGATTACCAGCGGTAACTATCATGGGTGGGGATTGGAACAGTGTCATAAGAAAGAAAGATGTTGAACCGAGGGGGCGGGATGTGTGTTGGGTGTACTAAGAGACGTTCTGGGTAATGCTGGGATGGTAGACGCGGTGGGGGGAGGTGGATGGCAGGTGGAACACACCTTTATTAGAAGGGGGTATGCAGCACGGTTAGACAGGGTTTATGTCACGAGGAACGCGGTGGTGGGGAGGGTACAAACGGTAGATGTGGGTTTTTCAGATCATAGGGGAGTATTAGTGGATGTAGGATGGGAGGGAATGGTAAGGTGGTACGAGGTTACTGGAAACTGAATGTGCGATTATTAGATGGGGTGGATGGATATACAGGTTTTGGTGAGTGGTGGGACACTGTGTGGGCTAGAGGAAAACTGAGTGAGAATATAGTGGAATGGTGGGAAGAGGTGCGAAACCGAGTATAAGGAATATTATAAGGTGAGGGCAGAGAGGAAAGCAGGTGGAGGTACGGTAAGCAAAAGTATCTTGAGGGGCAGCTGAATAGTTGTTACGAAGGGGAGGGAACCCTGAGCAGAAATAGGGGTTTTGAGATCAGTTGCAGAGATGCAGAATGAGAGGTTTGATGCTATAAGATTGCGGGGGAATGGATGATGTGTTATGGGGTGACAGGCCATCTGCACATGTCTTGGGGAATTTAGAAAAGGCAGAGGGGAATGACTGTAATGGGGTTGGAGGTGGGTAATGAGGTGCATGGGTATGTGGAAGGGCAAAGGCTGGACACAACAGAGGCGATGAGCATATATCTAGACAAGTGGTTTGAGTGTCATCTGCAAAAGGGGGAGAATGGGGGAGGGAGGGGCGGATCTTGGTGGAGAGTATTTCACGGGGAATGGGGAGGGAAGATAGAGAGGGGATGGAGGGGGTGATTACTGAGGATGAGGTGTGGATGGCAGTGCAGGGTATGAGCAGAAAGAAAACGCCAGGTATAGATGGTATTCCAATGATTTCTATTTGGTGAATTGGGAAGTGTAAAGGAATGCATGGTCCGTTTGTTCAATAGGATGAAAGAGACAGGAAGTATGGGAAGTACGCAGCGCACAGGGGTGGTAGTGTTAGTTAAAAAGGGTGAGGGTGGGGTGACAATCCGGGATTATAGAGCGCTCTCGATGATGTGTGCTGACTATAAAATTTTTGCAAAGGTGTTGGGTAATAGAATGAAAAGTGTGCTACATGGTGTCATTGAGCAGGGGCAGTATGGAATCCCAGGGCGCAGTATGAATAATGGGCATGGGAGGATCAGGGAGTTTATAGAGGGTAGAGAGGGAGGGGAGTGCTGGGCCTGGACTGGAGAGCGGCGTATGACAGTGTAGAAAGAGATATGTTATGGGAGATTATGAGTAAGCAGGGGTATGGGGAGGAAATAGTAGGTTGGGCAAAAACGTTGTATGCGGACGCGTGTGTGAGAGTGCAAATCAATGGACGTATAGGGAAAGAAGTTAGGATGGGAAAGGGTTTGCGACAGGGGTGTCCTGTGTCGCAAATCCTGTTTGCAGTCTCACAGAACCCCTTTTATAGCCTGGTTGCAGAAGGGTGCAGGAGGGGTGAAGGAAGAGGATGTGCCACTGGTATAGTGGGGTATGTAGATGACACAACTGTCTTGGTGGGAGGAGAAGAGGGCCTAAGTAATGTGGGAAGGATTATAAGTATATTTGGGAAAGCGACAGGTATGTCAGTCAATGGGGCCAAGTCTAAGTTGTTGGAGGTAGGTAATTGGGTGGGAGGGTCTGGGGGCGAGTACGGTGGCCAGTGGTGGAGCGGTTAAAGATTTGTGGGATTGTTTACATGAATGACACTCAGGAGGCTAGGAGAGTTAATTCGTCAGACGTGGTGGGAGGGGCTATGCTTAGGATGGGGGATGGAGGCCGGGGATCTAGCTTTGCAGCAGCGTGTGATTGTCGTGAATACGATTGTGTATAGTAGATTATGGCATACTGCAGCAGTATTCCCGTTGATGATGGAGGATGTGAGGATTTGGAAAAAAGGTCTTACGGTATGTATGGGGTTATGTAAACATTGGTTATGTAAGAAGTGGTGATGAAAAGGGTGAGGTTAGGGGATTGGGGTTGATATCAATTGACACGAGAGTGAGTGCATGTATGTGAAGCAATGTTATGTGAGGACAGGTGGAGAGAGGGTGTAAGGTGGGCAGGGTGATGAAAGACCTGCGAAGGTGGTGGAAGGGGAAGGAATTGAAGCAATGTGAGGATTGGTTGCGGTGGTTATTAGCAGTGAGGAACCTGGGAGGGTACGGGCAAGTGTATTGGGGAAGGTAGGGAGGCAAGGGAAGTAATAGTGGGGGTTGCAGAGTATCCCGTGTATGACTGGGAGGATATGGGGGTTGACTAAGATGAAATTGAGGGCGAAGGTAAGGGAGGTGATCGTTAGGTTCTTGCATGGAGTGGTAGCTTCAAAGGCTATACTGTTTAAGATGGGATTGGTAGGGGCTCCGGCGTGTGGCAGGTGTGGAATGGAGGAAACAGCTTATCATGCCATTTACTTCTGTGAAAGTTTGAATACTGTAAGGGTGTGGATTGGGAGGGTCATTCGTATGTTGGGAGGGGGTATACAGACATTACGGGCTTTGAGTTTGGATGTTGGGGGTGTGGGTAGGGCAGAGAGCGGGCGTTGTTGTATGTCATGGTGGATTTCTGTATGTGTCATGGGTGATGAGGGAGATGCCGGGGGATGTGCGGATTAGGGCCATAGCGGGTAGCATGTACCGCACAAGATGTAGGAATAGGGTAATTTATGGGAGGTCCTGGGATGTCCTTTTCTCGGAAAGTTATAGGAATATGACGATCAGGGGTTTACTAGGGGCGAGGTGAGGGGATTCTCTTAAATGGGCTTGTCTGCAGGTGGAAGAAGTGTTGAATGTAAGGGTAGATAGGGTATGTTTGGCGTTGAGAAAGATGGTTAGAATCGTGGGGGGTGAGGTGACGGGTGACTCAAGCGATGTATGTCATGGAGGACGCATGACGTTTTTTTTGTGGAGGGTGGGGTGCATAGAGGTGGGTAGCGAAAGAATGAGAGAGGGGTGGGGAGAGGGTGACTGGATAGGGGTATCATTTTCTTTATCATGCTTTATTCACTTTTGTTCATATACTTCAAGGGTGAATTAAAGGGGCTTACCTAGAGGCAATAATGAGGATATGAAGAAGATAATGTATGTGTATGTGGATAAGGATTGAATAACCTTATTTTGTGTTAAAAATGTATGAAAGTCATGAGCGAGGTGAATGCCATGGCTATAATTACCAGAGAAGTTGAGTTCAGTGTCCACATAGTTTTGGTGTGGAAATCTGTAGATTAAAGAACAGATAATAATGTAGTACATAGTTCCATGGTGTTTTGGAGCAAGTATTTTTAGCCTGTTGCATCAGGTGATAGAAAATAGTTATGTATAAATAAAGTCTGTTCTATTCCCTGTTATGTAAGGTGAAGGTGGTGGGAAGGGTGGGGAGTGGGAGGGATAGCGGTGGTATCCAAGGATACCAATGGCAATGTAATGTAATGACGATAGAGACGTCTAAATGTGGATGGTTTCATTGTCACTCCGTGAAGGCAAGATATTAATTTATTGTGTACATACATTATGTAGATGGTTGTTTTCAGTGTTCTTGTAATATACAGGATATACTTGTAGGATTAACAATATACAGTATATAATTGTTGGATTAAACTTAAATGGTCACAGGCGGGGTTGTGTGGACCTATGTGAGCGTTATGCTTATGGTGTTATGATAATGGTTTTTATGTACAGAGTCTGTTTCATATAGATATCATATATATTATGCATCTTAACAACTGGATATATTACATGCAAGACTTGTTATCCAATGTATATAATGTACCTTTCTAACTTCGATGTATGTGGGTGAATAAGGTTTAATTGTACATGGCACAGGTTTCTATTATGTGATGACGGGTTCTTTGTTTATGTGTTGATTATATGTTAAGTAATTGCTTTGTTACGTTGTATGCCTGTTGGCGCTCTGTTTATTGTATATGTACACTTACAGTTTATAAATAAAATATAAAAAAAAAAAAAAACTTCTTCCTAAATAGTCAGTTAATTTAGTACTTTTATACCGAGTTGAATCTAAGTTAGGAAAGAGTTTACTTGAGATAACGATACAAGAACAACCAGTATCTCTAAGAATGGTGGAAACATTCATGCCATTAACAGTACCTTCACTAAAAGGTGCGTTAATATTAGCTTGGGTGAAACATGTTCCAATATTCTCACCTTTTTTCTTGGGAAAGTCTGGACGTCTGTGTCCCAATTCGTTACAGTTATAACATTTTACTGGAAATTTCTCAGAGGAAAAGGGTTTGGATAACTCAGATTGTTTAGGCACAACAGATGTATATCTACTACGCTCCTTAGGGTAGTTATTATGAGCGCAGGCATATATATCTGCCGCTTGTGCCATTTCTGAAGCTGTGCGAACGTCACGTTCTTTAATAAAGATACGTAAGTCAGAGTTAACAGAAGAGAGAAATTGGTCTCTTACCATCAGGTCGCGTAATGACTCAAAGTCATGATCAACTTCGGCACTATCAATCCAACAATCAAACAATCTGAAAAGTGTTGTCAGATACTGCATGTAATTTTGATTGGGGGATATTCTAGTGTGACGAAACTCAGACCTGTAATGATGGGTGGTTTTCTTGAAAGCCTGTAAGATAGCTTTCTTAAGTAGAGGATAATCTGTGATTACGTCAGCTGGTAAGGTGGAATATACGTTTAAAGCTGTACCTGATAGAAGTAATCCAAGCCTTGTAGCCCAAGAATCTGAGGGCCACTCACAGAGTGTGGCAGTGTTCTCGAATCTGGTAATATATCCTGCTCTGTGAAAGGTGGAATTTGAGGCATCCTAATATTAGATTCGTGGGTAGGGTATTCTAGTACCCCTTCATCTATTTTATGCTTAGATAGCTCTACCTTCTTGGCTTCCAATTCCAACCTTAACTGTTCTAACTCCCTCTGCTTTGCCTTTTCTTCAATCTCCTTCATCTTGAAGGCAACTTCCCTTGCCTGAACTCTGTCTTCTCTAGCAACCCTTTCCTGTTCTCTTTTGTCCTCACGAGCAATCCTTTCATTTTCTCGAGCTAGTCTTTCCTGTTCCTTTTTCTCTTCTTCCTGTTTCTTTTTTTCTTCTCTAGCTAGTCTTTCCTGTTCCTTTTTCTCTTCTATAGCCATTTTAGCGGTAATATAACTATCAAGAGACTGGCCTGTAAATCCCATGTCTTTTCCAGCCCTTAACCAGAAATCTAATGAATCCATAGTAAGAAAATATAATACAAACCAAACCAGTCGATCTTAAATTAACAACTGAAACGACTGTTTCAAAAGAGGGACCTCGTCCGCACACTTCCTAAAACTTCCCAAAGAAGAAAAATGCAGTCGCAGCCCAGCTCTGGTGGTGCGAGGGTGTGTGGTGCTCTGACCTGACCCCTGGCGACGCTTTACAGCACTTTGGTTTTCCAAAGCAACATGGCGACAGCAGGGAGAAGACGTTTGAATACTGTCTGTATTGACCTTGTGACTGGCGTCCTAAACCCTGCAACGGCCGGGACTGTCTTACCGACGATATTACGAGAGGTGTATGGTCTTGACATAGAAGATTTGTATGGCGTTGCCCTGAATGGGATGAATAGAGTATTTGTGAAGCTACTGACGGCAAAAGTTTATGACCGACTCGTCGATCGACACCAGGATCATGTCTACACGGTGCACACTGGACTTCAGGTACGATTGAAGGACGTTTCACGTACGTACACTTGGGTACGTTTGAAGAACGTCCCATTCGAAGCGGACCACGGACATCAGTACGGTCTTCAGTGCGTATGGTACAATACACGCAGCAACACCTGGAAAGTGGAGCGGGGGACTGATGATGGGCCTCCCTGAGGGTCGTACTCGTTGAAAATGACATTGAAGCACCCCATACCGTCCTACGTTGTTATACCAGACTTCAGGACCCAAGTGTACGTGACCTACATGGGACAGCGCAGGACGTGTCGACTGTGTGGCGCCTACGATCATGTGGCGGCTGACTGCATGAGGAGGACGGACCCAGACAAGTGCCAGAACAACGAGTAGTGAAAGTGCAGGCGCAGAGAGAGAACGGAAGGAGGAGACGCAAGGGAGAAGCAGACGAAACTCTGGAGTGAGATTGTGGAGGGTTCTGAGGTGGTTTGTCAGACCTAACACAGGAATCTGTTATACCAGTGGTTGACTGTGATCACCAGGAGAGTCCGGCAGAGGAGGTACCACTGGAACAAATATTAAAGGAAATATTGGACGACCCTTTGCCGGTGCTAAGTGTAAGCACTAATGATGGTTTGATAGATGCAGTAAATGTGGTGGAAAGTGTGGAGAGTGCCAGTCCAGTGGACCAACACTTAATTATGGAGGATGTGCAGGTGGAGGTCCATCAGACCGAGGATGCAAGTAGTGTGGAAGACATAAAGAGGACACGTAAAAGGTCTGGCAATTCATCAGGCAGTGAGGATGTGCTGACACCGGCGCAGAGGATCTGTAAAAGGCTTCGGTGGAAGTTGCTAAAAGATCTAGGTTTGGTATTAGAGAGGGTACTTTTAAGGGAGGGGAAGCAAACGGGTAAAATGAGTAAAGGGAAGTCAGGGTACAACTTCCACAGAGGCCTAGGGGCAAACCCTTGACATAGTTTTCAAGTGTTTAACACTTAATGTAAATGGGTTGAGGATGAAATTAAGAGGGCTTGGGTGGAGTGTACGTTCGAAGGTATGGTGTGACAGTTGCTTTTATACAGGAACACAATTATAGGTGTGGTGGGAATTACTTTTGAATGGATACAAAGTGTTTGCAAGTTCATCCAGTAGATTAAAGGGGGGTGGCGGTAGCAGTGGCGGTGTCAAGCCCTTTCAAACCTTGCGATGGGAGGAGTGTGGGAAGGTAGGCTGGTTAGAGTAGATGGGGAGTGGAGTGGAGTTAGGGTATGTTTTTAGGAGTGTACATGCCGGCGGAGGCGGCAAGGAAGGTAAAGGTGGATTTTGTTTGGGATTACATGATTTATGCATGTCGGGATTTGCCAAATGTAACGATTGTTGGAGGATTTTAATTGTGTAATTAGAGAGAGGGATGTAGAGCCGCGGGGAGGAGGTTGTGTACTTGCAGCCTTAAGGGACGTACTTAGGAGGTAGGTTTGAAAGACGTGATTGGGGTGGGAGGTGCGGGTGAGCCTACGTTTGTTAGAAGAGGGTATGCGGCTAGATTAGACAGGATTTATGTAACAGGTAGCGTGGTAGTGGGGGTGCAATATTTGGATGTGGGTTTCACGGATCATCGGGAGTGTTGGTGGAGGTGGGGTGGGAAGGGTTGCAAAATGGTACAGGGTTTTGGAAATTAAATGTTCAGTTATTAAAAGGTGATGGTAAAGGGAGGAATTTAGGGATTGGTGGGGTGGGTTTTGGATGGGGAGTAGGGAGGGGCTTTGGTGGATTGGTGGGTAAGTACGGGAAGCCTGGCATCCAAGCTTACTATCAGAGGTTGGGAAGGAAGAAGCAGGATGGAGATACGGTTTACAAAATTACATTGAGGGACTCTTGAAAGACTGTTATATGCGGGAGGACATAGAATGACAGAGGAAATTAAGGTGTTGAAAGATAGGTTGAAGACCTTGCAGAATGAGAGGTTTGGGGCATGTAGAATGAAAGCCGGAATGGATGATGTGTTGTGGGGGATAGACCCTCACAATATGTTTTGGGAAGTGTAAACAGAGACGGGATAGAATGTCATTGGAGTATCTGGAAGTGGATGAAAACATGGGGAATTATGTGAAGGGTATGAGAATAAATTCTACGGAGGAATGAATGTGTATGCTGATAAGTGGTTTGCAAGGCACATGAGCAGTGGGGGTGGGTATGGAGGAAAGGAGCATTTTATTGGGAAAGATTAGGGAGAGGTTGAGTAGGGAAGATCGGGAGGGATTGGAGGGCATGATTAGTGAGAGGGAGGTGTGGGAGGCAGTGGAAGGATTAAGTAAGGGCAAGGCTCCAGGTATGGATGGTTTGGCAAATGAATTTTATAAGGAGAATTGGGACATCATAAAGGATTGTATGGTAGGTGTGATGAATGGTATGAAAAGGACAGGTGTAATGGGGAGGGACATGGGTATGGGGGTAATGGTATTAGTGAGGAAGGGGAAGGAAGGGGAAACATTAGAGAATTATAGACCTTTAGTCCTTATGAATACGGATTATAAAATATATGCTAAAATTTTAGGTAATAGATTAAAAAGGGTGATAGGGGGGGTGATTGAGGAAGGACAGGGGGGGATACCGGGAAGGGGTGGGGAGGGACATGAACGTATTAAAGATTTCATAGATAGAGAGGAAGAGGGAGGAATACTTGCACTGGATTGGAAGGGAGCATATGATAGTGTGGAGCGTGAGAGTATGTTTGGAATAATGGAAAGGCAGGGGTTTGGATTGGAAGTGCTGGATTGGGTTAGGGCGTTATATGCAGGGGCAAGTGTGAAGGTGCAAATAAATGGTAGGTTGGGAGGGTGGTTAGGATGGAAAGGGGTCTGCGACAGGGTTGTCCCCTGTCGCAGATCCTTTCGCTTGCTTACAGGATCCGTTTTACAGATTAGTGGGGGATGGGAAGGGGTTGGGGGAGGGATAAGGGGATTAGAAATGTGGTGGGATATGTAGATGACACGACGGTGTTAGTGTGTCACGAGGTTGGATTGGTTAACATAGGAATACACTTAAAGTCTTTCTGTAGTGCTACTGGCATGAGGGTCAATGGAGTTAAATCCATATTGTTGGAGGTAGGCGCTTGGGTGGGGGGCGGTTGGGTAGCAGGTATGGGTGGAAAATTGTGGACAGAGTGAAAATATGTGGTATTGTTTACACGAGGGACAGGGATGAGCGAGAGAGGTGAATTCGAGGAATGTAGTTAAAAGTGGACGGAGCGGTTGAATAGTTGGAGGCGGAGAGTTAACGTTGCGGCAGAGGGTTATTGCGGTTAATAACATGATATATAGTAAGATATGGTATATTGCCAACATTTTTCCTTTATTAAGTTGGGATGTTAAAGAATTGGAGAGCAGGGTATTTAAGTTTATTTGGGCACATGGTAGACATTGGCTCAGGAAGGAGATAGTTAGGAAAAGGGTAATTTCTGGAGGTTTGGGTTTAATATGGCTGGAAAGGAGATTGTTGTGTATGTATGTGAAACGTTGTGTGGTAAGGAGGGGAGGGTTGGGGGAGAGAGGTGAGGCTGGGGTGGAAGGGGTGCTGCGGGAAGTAGGGGAGTGGTGGGGTGTGAGGGAACTGGGGCAGTGCAGAGATTGGCTGCGGTGCTTGTTGGTTATACGTGAGCCACAAAGGTTGAGCGTTGCAGTTATAATGAGGTTTGGTGCTGGGGAGGAGACGGTGGAAGGTGAGGCGGTTTATCCAGTATATGACTGGAAGGGGATATGGAAGGGGTTCAGGGATCTGAGGTTGCCAGCAGGGACCGAGAGCTGATGTTTCGGTTTTTACATGGGGCAGTGGCGTCACGGAGAATTTATTCCGTATGGGATTGGCAAAAGACGGGAAATGTCAGAAGTGTGGCTTGCCGGAGTCGGCTCTGCATGCAGTATATTTTTGTGAAACTCTGGATGGGGTTCGTAGGTGGATGGGAGGGTGTTAAGGGGTTTGGGTGGGGTATCCCTTTGTTACGGGCTATTTACTTGGATTTGGGAGGGGTTAGACATAGGGATAAAGGATTACTGTACTGTATGGTGGACTTCGTGTGCATGTCGTGGGAAATTAAGGGACATGAGTGTTAGGGAAAGGATGGGGGCTGTGGCGGGACGTATATATCGCACTATGTGCAGGAATCGTTTAATATATGGGAGGGAGTGGGGTTCGAGCTTTCAGAGGGGTACAGGAAATTGAGTGTGCAGGGTTTATTGGGAGACAGATATGGTAATGAAAGGGCTTGACAGAGGCGCTGGTGGAGCATTGGGTAGGTGTGGTGTGGTGGAGAGGCATAGGTAGACAGGTAGATAGGGGGGGGGGTTAAGCCATTAGAGGACGGGGGACGGATGACATCACAGTTGGGGGACCGGGTGACTGTCTAGATTTATAGTGTGTTGGAAGTGGATGTGTGTGTGGTGGAGTGAATGTGAGGTTGGGGTTTGCAAGGGGGGAGGGGGGAGTAAGGGGTTTGTAGGGGTTTGGCCGGATCCTCTGGTGACGGGGGCAGGGAGTGGTTAGGTTTGGTGAGAGTGGTATGAATGTCTTGGACTATACTTAGTACAGAGATGGTACTGAAACAAGGTCGTAGTCTCCGTGGAGTTAAGGAGGCTGGAAACATTGTGTGGTAGGATTATTTTGTGCACACGGTAAATTTTATTTGCCGTATTCACTGCATAGTATTAGGACTAGTCACTGTTATTGTGGACTATGTATCATTCTTTGGGTTTTGTTATTTGTTATCCGTGCACACTGTACATTTTATATGCAGTATTCACTGCATAGTACTAGTCAAGGTTATTGTGGACTATGTATCATTCTTTGGGTTTTTGTTATTTGTTATCTGTGCACACTGTACATTTTATTTGCAGTATTCACTGCATAGTATTAGGACTAGTCACGGTTATTGTGGACTATGTATCATTCTTGGGGTTTTGTTATTTGTTATCAGTGCACACTGTACATTTTATTTGCAGTTAACAGCATAGCATTAGAACTAGAGCTAATGTTATTGTGAACTTGCTATGGCATTATTGGGGTTTGGTTTTGTGGACTCTGTATCAAGCATAAGGGGAAGGGGACAGGAGTTCACTAATTGTAGATAAATGGTTAGGGGTATGTTTTCTGATATATGCATAGCTTATTAAAGGAAATTGCTGTTGCGCAATTTGTAACATGTAATTATTGAACGTTTCGGAACTGTAAAATGTAATTTTAAATGTAATTTTAATTTTGTGAACTGTAAAATTTATTTGCAGTCGTCAATGAGTATCACTGTATATCCTTAGGAATAGAGAATATGTTATGGTGGACTGTATTTCATTATTTGGGTTTATGTTTTGTGGACTCTGTATTTATTTATTAGGGGAAAGGGGACAAGAGTTCACTGGTGGTAGAGGTAAGGGTTTTAGGGCATAGTTTTCTGAGGTTTTCTGATATTTTCGATATTTTCACTGTTTAACCAAAGAATTGCTGTTGTATAATTTGCAACATGTATTTTGCATGTTTGACTTATAAATGTATATTTATTGGAAACTAATAAAATGTAAAAAAAAAAAATCCAAGCCTTGTAGCCCAAGAATCTGAGGGCCACTCACAGAGTGTGGCAGTGTTCTCGAATCTGGTAATATATGCCGCGATGTCATCCTGCTCTGTGAAAGGTGGAATTTGAGGCATCCTAATATTAGATTCGTGGGTAGGGTATTCTAGTACCCCTTCATCTATTTTATGCTTAGATAGCTCTACCTTCTTGGCTTCCAATTCCAACCTTAACTGTTCTAACTCCCTCTGCTTGGCCTTTTCTTCAATCTCCTTCATCTTGAAGGCAACTTCCCTTGCCTGAACTCTGTCTTCTCTAGCAACCCTTTCCTGTTCTCTTTTGTCCTCACGAGCAATCCTTTCATTTTCTCGAGCTAGTCTTTCCTGTTCCTTTTTCTCTTCTTCCTGTTTCTTTTTTTCTTCTCTAGCTAGTCTTTCCTGTTCCTTTTTCTCTTCTATAGCCATTTTAGCGGTAATATAACTATCAAGAGACTGGCCTGTAAATCCCATGTCTTTTCCAGCCCTTAACCAGAAATCTAATGAATCCATAGTAAGAAAATATAATACAAACCAAACCAGTCGATCTTAAATTAACAACTGAAACGACTGTTTCAAAAGAGGGACCTCGTCCGCACACTTCCTAAAACTTCCCAAAGAAGAAAATGAAATAATATTTTCAACTTGGAAGTAAATCTAGTGGGCTCAAAAGCCTTCACTAAGATAAATAAACACGGTTCACCCAGGAGGGGTTATTATGGAAGTTCCTCAGGTCCAACAATAATGAGTAAACTTCTAAACCCAACCCAAGAACCAAACAACTGTAAGTCAAAGACTACCAGTAATGACTTGACACCTCAAAGATACGAACTCACCCTTTTCATTCTTAAATGTTATACTCAGTAGAACCATCAGGAAGATGTAGCCTCAAGAGTCGTATCCTGGCAAGGTCGATTGTCAGGGAACGCTTCCACCTGAACAAATAATAATGGAAAAATAATAAAAACAAATAAAGACTCTTGGATATGAAATAAACTAAGAATTTTAAGTTTTTAATAAAATATATACAAAAAATAGGCCTTTGTGGTTCTGGCAGGATGGAGAGTAGGAGAATATAAGCCCAGGTTGAGTCTCTGATGTAGACGAGATGTTGGATGGTTATCCTGGGTAGTTAAGAATTCTCGTATGCCACTTGGTCGAGGTACGTAAGATTTTGAAGGAGCTAGATGTACGTCTCTCTGACTTGGTTTTTGTCTACTCTTCCGCTTCAAAATCTTACGTACCTCGACCAAGTGGCATCGAAATTCTTAACTACCCAGGATAACCATCCAGCATCTCGTCTACATCAGAGACCAACCTGGAATTCTACTCTCCATCCTGCAGACCAAAGGCTATTTTTATATATTTTAAAAACTTAAAATTCTTAGTTTATTTCATATCCAAGAGTCTTTATTTGTTTTTATTATTTTTTCCATTATTATTTGTTCAGGTGGAAGGCGTTCCCCTGACAACACAAACAATTACAGTTGGTGTCCCACAGGAAAGTGTTCTTGGCCCACTTCTCTTTCTCATTTACATAAACGACCTACCAAATGCATCTCAACTACTCAAACCCATACTATTTGCAGATGACACTACATACGTCTTCTCTCACCCTTGCCCAGTCATACTAGTCATCACTGTAAATGTGTTAAGTAAAAGGACACAAATGCAACTAATGTGACATTTTATTGTGGCGACGTTTCGCTCTCCAGGAGCTTTTTCAACCCTTCTGGAAGTTGCTGTCACTGTGTCTGTGTTTTCTGGTGACTAAATTCAGTTGATAGTTTGGTTTTCGTATGTTAGTGGTAAATTTGAGACCCAGACTGAGTGCTTGTTTCTGCACGAAAACCAAACTATCAACTGAATCTAGTCACCAGAAACCACAGACACAGTGACAGCAACTTCCAGAAGGGTTATATACAGGGCATTCTCACCGCAGCTTTATGTGAACCTACTTCTACTAATCTTCCCAGGCGTTATATCAATGCTCTGAAGGGCCTTGCTAATGACCCAAATATTATCGTCACCACCGCCGACAAAGGAGGTGGAGTCGTCATACTCAACACCAGTGAATACAACACCAAAATGATGGACCTTTTGAATGACCAATCCCCATACGAACCCATCAACACACAACAGTGGGAAACAAATACAAATACAGTGGGAAACAAATACTGAAACACACCAGTGAAGGAAAGAAACTTCTGTACTTGATACCCAGCAACCCTAAACCAGCACACATGTATGGCCTACCCCAGACCCATAAGCATAATATTCCTCTTAGACCAATCACATCAGGTATAGGCAGTGCACCACACAAACTAGCCGGAGTTCTTGCCAAACATCTTTCTTGCCTTCTGGGGACCATCAGCCCCGCTCATCTTATACATTCAGGCGACCTTCTCAACCGCATCCGAAATCTCTCCATCTGAAACAAGAAACTAAGCAGTTTGGACGTGACTTCCCTCTTCACTTAAGTACCTACCACACAAGCCATCGAGGTTCTACGACGTAAAGTCAATCAGGACCTTACCCTTCCTCTACCTCCCGGAGATTTTGTTGACCTTATTGAACTCTGTGTTAATTTCAACTGTGTTTCTTTCAATAACAGGCTCTACAACAAACATACGGCATGGGAATGGGGTCCCCATCAGTGCCGTCTTAGCTAACTTGTACATGGAACACCTAGAGGCTGAACACTTCGCCAACATCATCCCCTCAAGCGTCACTTGGTTACGTTACGTAGACGACGTCCTCGTAATAACTCCCAAACGTTTTGATGTACGGAATCTTCAGGCAAGGCTCAACGCAGTTGAACCGGCGATCCAGTTTACACTAGAAGAAGAGTCCAATGACAAGCTAGCCTTTCTAGACGTCCTCATCCACAAAGTAGATAACAACCTAAGATTTCAAGTTTACGAAAACCTACAAATAAAAATGATCTCACACACTTCTATTCCAGTCAAGATACTAAGACCAAAAGAGGTATCATCATCGGATTTTTCCTAAGAGCTTACCGAATTTGTAGTCCTGGAGTTTCTTGACGAGGAATTACATACATTCACCAAACCTTCACTGATTTACATTTTCCTTCCTTTTTCATCAAAGATTGCAAGAAAAGAGCTCTTCAGATCGTTAATTCTCCACGCGTCAACACCACTCCAAACAAAGTTATAATTCTTCCCAACAGCCAGGTTGCATCCAACATTTCTAAAGTATTTGCACAAGTTAACACTAGAGTCGCCATCGCTTCCAGAACTTCAATAAAGGATCTAACCAGGACAAAAACCAAGCACCTTGAACCAGTAAACGCAGGGGTCTACACTATACCCTGTGGAGGCTGTGACAGAATTTATGTAGGAGAAACAGCAAGAAACCTCGAAACACGCCTCAATGAACACATTAATGCATGTAGGAACGATAACCTGAACAACGCCTGCGTACAACACCGAAATTCCAACAATCATCTCATGAAATTCAAAGACGCCCGACTAGTAATCAAAGAAACTAATTTCCGTAGACGCAAATGCCTTGAATCAGCACTTATCGCTGTTTCTAACACAATTAAACAAAACAAAGGCAGCTTCACCATCTCTGAAGTCTTAGCAAGAATCCTCCTGAAAACAGTGAACCCTACCATCACATAGTCTTTCCTGCTAATTCAACACAAGCACATCGTAGATGCGGAACACTCCTACAGGCCTTCTCTATTCCAACCTCCAGAAGAAATATTTGTCTAACCTATTTTATACTACCCATGTAATTGTTTTATCACCTTTTACTCATGTGCAAAATTGATTGTTCTACCTTATTGTATTACTACTACTACTACGACTTATATTACTACTACTTCTACTACTACTAGTATTACACCTCACTTGGAGAGTATATATATACCATCTGTGTCCATATATCGCTTGTAACGGCTTGAAAAAGCTCCTGGAGAGCGAAACGTTGCCACAATAAAATGTCACATTAGTTGCATTTGTGTCCTTTTACATAACATATTGTCGGTAATTCTACCAATATTATTACAACACTGTAAATGCTGAATTACAGAAAATATCTAACTGGATGATGACTAACAAGCTTACCCTCAATGTTGACAAAACCTATTTTATTCAGTTTGGGAACAGAGCTACAAATGTTCCACTTAACATAATGATAAACGGATCACTTGTCACAAAACTCACAGAGGGAAAATTCTTAGGAATCCACCTTAACAGTGGCCTCAAATTTCAGACACATATACAACAAATTTCCAAGAAAGTCTCCAAGACCGTGGGAATACTATCCAAGATAAGGCACTATGTTCCACAACCAGCTCTCCTTTCCCTTTATCACTCACTCATTTACCCCTATCTCACCTATGGAATCTGTGCATGGGGCTCAACAACAATAAATCACCTCAAACCATTAATAACACAACAAAAGGCTGCAGTCCGAATGATAACAAATTCCCACTCTAGACAACAAACTCCTCCAATATTCAAAAGTCTGAACTTACTCACCATACAAGACATCCATACTTTTTACAGTGCCTATTACATACATAAAACACTAAACTTAAATATTAACCCACAACTCAAAATTCTCCTAACCAACCTTAACAGGACACATGAACATAACACAAGGCACAGATCACTATTCGATGTTCCCCGCGCCCACCTCACACTATGCAAAAACGCAATGCACATCAAAGGCCCAAAAATTTGTAATTTATTACCTATGATTACCAAAGAAACCCGGTCTGTACATCAATTCAAAACTCTGCTAAAAAAACACCTACTCGCCCAAAACTAAATACCCACTACTTTACATTACCTAAAGTTATTAAATAACTTTACACTGCCTCAAAATAACATTATCCACTGTGTTACTCCCCTAGCCTCAAAACCCCCTACAAAATTTCTTAAAGAAAAATAGTTTATCGAACATAATCTAGTACAAATGTTGAAACTTATACCTCATAATGTATATGCCATGTTATATCTTGTAATGTATAAACCTGTTATAATTAATAAAACCTAATATAAAGAAATCCATCCTCATGTACCCTTGTGCTCCTTGTAACTCATCTAATGACCATATAAACTGTTATTGCAACACAAATTATTGATTTAATTTGTTTAATCTGATTTAATAATTTTATTATGAAGACATATAAAACTGTAAATGATCCAAAATTATAAAACTATTATGTTTCAAAAATGTCATGTTCAAACTATGTTCAAATTTCATAGCTTAAATACTCAACTATACTTATATTGTAAACTATTTACTATAATTCTTACCATTTAGTTTTAAGTTAATTTTAAGTCTGCCCACAATGCTCTGCATATTAGGGGCTTTTGGCATGTACACCTCATGTAATCTCATAACCCATTGTAATTCTTTGTATCATGTCCAAATAAACTATTATTATTATTATTATAAGAAAGCCGCAAGGAAGGTCACTAGATTACCGCAGAGGCCTAAGGACTGGGTCTGAGCTAAGATGTTATACCTCCAAGTGGTGTCATATGCCTTCTTAAGATCAAAAAAGACTCCTAGGATGGAGTGTTTATTAGCAAAGGCATTTCGCACATACGTATCTAAGTGGAGCAAGGGGTCCAAAGTCGAGCGGCAAAGCCATATTAGGGAGAAGAAAGACTATTGTGAGTCTCTGAATACCATATCAGACGTCTATTCACCAATCATTCCATCACTTTGCAGACAACACTGGTCAGAGCAATGGGGCGATAGCGTGAGGTATCAAGCCCCGTAGTGCCTGGTTTGTGAAACGGTAGTACAATAGCAGATTTCCATTGTTAAGGGAGAACCCCTCGCATCCAAACAAGATTGAAAAGATGTAAAAGGGCTGTAAAGGCTGTAGAATGCATATGTTGTAGCATACAGATATGAATATTATGAGGCCCAGCTGCCAATGACTGGCAAGCGGAAAGCGTGGAATCTAGCTCTAAGAGAGTAAAAGGTACATTATACGGCTCTATCCCATTAGAAGATAAATCTAAGAGTGATTGCTCCCTGGCAGACTTAGAAGCAAGAAACAAGGAACAGAGATGAAGCCCTTGGGAGACACGGACAAAATAGTTCCCAATTTCCATGACAACTTCAAGAGGTTCAGCAACACTAACACCAGCAACCCGAAAAACATTAGCTGGATCTGGAGCGTACTTGCCACACAACTTCCGTACCTTCTTCCAAACCACACACATAGGAAAAGTCGAGGTAACAGTAGAAAAGTAGTCTTGCCAACAAGTGCGTTTAGCATTGTGTATGATGCTGTGAGCGACTGCCCTTGCCCGCTTAAAATCCAAAAGATGACCTGCAGTCCGATTATATCGATAACGGCCCCATGCAGCACGTTTCAAATGCACTGCACAGGCACACGCAGGAGACCACCAAGGCATGCCACATCTCTGAGGAGGAATAGAATGTGACAGTGCAGTCAAAACTAGAGTTGAAAACTGGAGCCCAAGCTCATCAATAGAGGACGAAGAAAGGTCCCCACAAGAAATGGTAAGATGACAGTATAAGTCCCAATTTGCGCATCCAAATTGATAACATTGGCTCCGAGGGGTCTCGGGAATACGTAGTAGAAGTAAGAATAATAAGAAAGTGATCTCTGTCGTGCAAATCCAGGAGAACAGACCAAGCGTAATCAAGGGCAATTAACGAGGAAAAGATAGAAAGATCGATGCAAGAGACTGAATGCAATTCAAAGTGGGTGGGAGAACCCGTATTTAAAACACGTAAATGATGACCATAACACTAGACACAGAGCACTCCTCGATGTTCCCCAAGTCCATCTAACACTATGCAAAAACTCAATGCATATAAAAGAAACCCTGCCTGTACCCCAATTCAAAACGATGCTAAAAAACCACCTTCTCACCCAAACCTATGTGCACAATATCAAACATTCCCAACAAAGTTGATTAATCACTTAAATGTATAAACCTGATTAATCACTTAAATGTAAAAACCTGTTATGAATAATACATACTGAGCTAACTGTTACTATAACATTTACATTATAATGACCACAAAAACTGTAATTGCAATGCAACTAATTGTTTTAAATTGTTATCTCACTCAATTAATTGCATTGCTACAATTAATAGATTATTATGTTCAACTTATATCCAAATTTTACAACTTAGATACACAATTATACTTATTTTATAAATTATCAACCAGAATTTTTACCATGTAGTCTATTATACCTGGAGTTTACCTGGAGAGAATTCCAGGGTCAACGCCCCCGCGGCCCGGTCTGTGACCAGGCCTCATGTTGGACCAGAGCCTGATCAACCAGGCTGTTACTGCTGGCCGCACGCAGTCCAACGTACGAACCACAGCCCGGCGGGTCAGGTACCGACTTTGGGTGCTTGTCCAGTGCCTAGTTAAGGACAGCCAGGGGTTTGTTGGTAATCCCCTTATGTATGCTGGGAGGCAGTTGAACAATCTTGGGCCCCTGACACTTAGTGTGTTGTCCCTCAACGTGCTAGTGGCACCCCTGCTTTTCATTGGGGGAAAGTGTTACATCGCCTGCCGAGTCTTTGCTTTCATAAAAAACATAAGAAAGGAGGAGCACTGCAGCAGGCCTTTTCCCCCATACTAGGCACCCCCTTTCCCCAAAAACCCATTCCACTAACAGAATATTTGCTCTACCTAATTTTCAATCTGCCCAAAAAATAAGCTTTGATAATTCTATTTCCCCTTCATGTGCAATTCCCCTCAAACCCAACCCCCTCACTCATGAATTTACCCAACCTAAATTTGAAACTCCCCAAAGGCCCCTAGCTTCAATTACCCTCTATTCCACCCCCAAAACCACCCTTTTTCCCCAAAACCCAAAACTTTCCTATATCCTTTCGTGGGGGTGATTTTCTGTGCAAGTTTGGTTAACCCCTCGAAATTTTCCACGTGTATATAACAATGTATCTCTCCCGCTCGTTCTGGGAGTACAGGTTTGAAACCCCAACCCGTTCCCAAAATTAGGTGGTTTATCGCAGTTTCCGTGCCGTAAAGGTTTCTTTTTGCACATTTTCAAGGTCAGCAATTTCACCTGCCTTAAAAAGGTGCAGTTAGTGTGAAACAATATTCCAGCCTAGATAGAACAACGATTTGTAAAGTGTCAACAACCTTTTGCATCCCTGGTTTTGAAGGTTCTCATTGTCTTTTTTTAGCAGATGCGATTGCTACGGTGTTATGGTCCCGAAGGTGAGATCCTCTGACATGATCCCCCCAGGTCTTTGACATTAGTTTTTTTGCTCTATTTGTGTGGTTTTTAAATTTGTTTTGTACTCCGATGAGATTTTAATTTCCCGTTTTCCGTATCTGATAATTTAAATTTCTCATCTTTCTTTATTTGTTTTTTGCAGCCCATTTAAAGATTTGGTTTATGTCTGCTTGGAGTCTTGCAGTGTCTTCAACAGTGGACACTGTCATACAGATTTGGGGGTCATCTGCAAAGGAAGACACGCACTGTGGCTTATATCCCCCCCTATGTCCGATATGAGGATGGGGAAAAGGATGGGAGCAGTACTGTGCCTTGTGGAACAGAGCTTTTCCCCATTAGCTGCCTCCCGACTTTTCTTTTGTTGACTACTATCTTTTTTTTTCTACTTGTTAAAATTATAGTCCATCTTTTCCCAAATTTTTTTATTCCTTTATCACCCTTTTGTGTGCTATCACACCTTTGGGCAATTTCAAAGGGTTTTTCAAAATCTGTGTATATAACATCTGCATTTGTTTGTCCTCTTTGGGCATCCAGGACCTTGTCATAGTGGTCCCGTAGTTGGGACAGACAGGAGCGACCCTCTAAACCCCTGCTGCCCTGGGTTTTTGTAATTGATGGTTATCTAGATGAGTGGCGTCTTGTTTTAGAAAACCCCTTTTAAAGATTTTTATGATATGGGGGGTTAGGCTATTGGTCTGTGGTTCTTTGCCCTTGCTTTACTGCCGCCTTTTTGGAGTGGGGCTATGTCTTTTTGTTTTAGTAACTGGGGACGACCCCAGTGTCCCGGCTCCCCCCCATAGGATGTTAAAAAACACGGGTAGGGGGTTCTTGAGTTCTTTATGAACACTGAGTTCCCCCGAGTCGGGGGCCCCCAGCGGATTTCAGGGCTTTTCATTTTTCGCCCTTTTTAAAGTCATGTGGCGTCAGGGTAAGTCAGATAGGCTTGCGTCTACCAGGTTTGTGGCACTTTATAAAAAAATTTATTTTGGGGCTTCAACTTTTAGGGCTGGGTTAGCGGTATCAGATCATCATTGTTAGTGAAGATGAGGTCTAGTGTATTCTAATCTTGTAGGTTCTATTATTTGGTTGGTTTAAGGTGAATTTGGTGCAGAGATTTTAAAGCTCAGTAAAAGTGAGTTTTCATCTGAGCTGCCTCCTGCGTTATCTCTGCTACCAACATTATTTGCACATCTTCCATTTTAGGTGCCTTAGGGTTGAAGTCCCAGGAGCAAGATGTTAGGCAGGGGCTGGAAGGTTTTCCAGACATTAATAATTTTTCAGAAGCTGTTCCTGAATTGTTGGGACGTTGCATCCAAATAAAGTGTATACAACCAATGATGACCAGGTTTTGATTCTCGATCTTTACTGCTAAAACTTCAACCATATCATTTGAGGCATTTAGTGTTCTTGAGCATATAAGGACTCTGTGATATACAGGCTAACTTCCTCCTTGCCTGTTCACTCTGTGACATCTGTATAGGTTGTAGCTAGGATCCATATTTCATTGTCCAAGTGATCCTTGCAGGGTCTTGTGCTGCAAACATTGCATATGACTCTGTAAGCAGTCCACGGATGTAAGGTATCTTGTTGTTTGTTGCTGGCTTAGACCTCATTTGCAAAGATGAATGTCGTTGATTATGGTATTGGTAGTATGGAGGGGGTCTTTTTTTTCCTGGCAATTAATATCTGTTCTTGAGTGGAGGCCACAATTGTGGTTCCACTCCAGAAATGATTGCAGTTGGTGTATGATTTCTGTCATTTCCTGCCAGCTTTTTCCTTCCTTGCGCTAAAAACCTCTTCTGAGTGGCTTACTACCCAGGTTTTCCATGGTCTGATGTTCTATCGTCTTGAAACCTTTTTGTAGTGGCGTGCCCGGCAATATAGGTTATAGCACTGTCTTTCCTGAACTGATGAGTGACACATTTCAGGCGGAAAAGCTTACAGAAAAGGAGGTTGCATTTTCCTGTTGTCATATGGGCACGGTATTTTTCTGGGGTGGTCAAAGCTGGCCGTCCCATCTGTTTTCCCAGAAATTCCATGCCTGCAGATACCAAATGCATACATTTGCATAGGCCTGGTTTGTGTTTGCTGGTTTTTCATACTGTAGTTCAATGTATTCCTATTAAGTGTAAGCTCCTGTCTCATTTCTATCTTCAGCACTAGTGCTAACATCCCCTTTGTTTCATCTCCAACACTAGCACCTTCAGGAGCACTGTCCACCAGACAACACTAGCACCCCCAGGAGCACTGTCTTCTAGACAAATTAGCACCCTCAGGAGCACTGTCCTCCAGGACAACACTAGCACCCCAGGAGAACTATCCCCGAGGATAATACCAGCACCCTCAGGAGCACCGTTTTCAGGACAACACTAGCCCTCAGGAGCACCAACTCCAGTACAACACTAGCACCTCAGGAGAACTATCCTCCAGGACAACACTAGCACCCTCAGGAGAGCTGTCGTTCAAGACAGCCCCTCCAAACCACCCAGCTTATTTTTCCCAGTTTCACACACATGTTGACATGTCTTTTGGCTATTGATCTTTATTGGTGTTCTGTCTTTTAATATAGATGCAATCTTCATACAGGTGTATCTCTGCTTGGGCAGACCCAAACATCTCCTCTGAGTTTGTCAAGGGTGGTCACTGGCTGAAATCCCTGCATAAAACATGGGACCATTGACCACAGAGATCAAAGCAACTGTATTTGTTTTGGTCCTCTTTACCCTTTCTACAGACTACACACACTTCATGGTGTTTTTTTTTTCATAAGTTTTATGGATCCAAATTTAAACACACAGAAACACTTTATCTAAGAAACAACAAAACTGAACTAAAGTGTTTGCATTTACATAGAAAATATAAATTGTAAATTTATACATTTGGACAAAAATTTAAAAAACCACTAAGAGCCCCTTTAAACCCCACGGGGTGTGGGATTTTTTTTTTCTGAGGGATAGGAACAGGGGGTCGTTGCTGGGTTAAGTCAGAGCTATGGTTCCTGGATTTTTATGGGGGGGTTGGTCTTTTGGGAGGGGTTGGGGGTTTCAGGTATGAAAGTTTTTTGGTGGGGTTTTTTTATGGGGTGGGGGAGGGTGTGTTTGGTCGGGGTTTTCCTTGTCCACTATCCTTTTCCCCTTTGGGGAAAAGGGTGGGGTTTTTTTAGAGGGTTTGTGTGGGGTTTGTTTGGTGACTCAGAGGGGGGGGATTGTTTTTTTTTATTTTTTCCCCTTTTTTTGGGGGTTCGGGGTTTTTTTCAAAAGGGGGTTTCCTTATTTAGGCCAGGTGTGTGCCCAAGTGTTTTCCTTTTTTTTTTTTCCCTTTTTGGTTCTCCATTCAAGAAGGTTGAAGTTAATTGATATTATTATCCCTTTTTTATGGTTAGATATCTGGCATTAAGTTTCATATTTTATTAAGGGGGTTTTATAGTTTTATTGTTTTGAAAATATATTAAAACCGGAGGGGATTGACCCCAGATTTTATCAGTGAGGTTTTGGGGATCGGGTTTCGGGTATATTTTTCCCTGAAAGATATATGATCTTGCACGCAATGTGTGTGCCTTGACTTTATTATTGTTGGATCACTTTATCGAGGATTAAGATGTAGGTTGGGTATATCATTGTATGTTTTTAAACCCTTTTTGGGGTTATTATTTTTTGTTTAGTTGGTTATTTTGTGTTAGTGTATACATATGGGATAGATTTGTAAGTTTTTGAAATGTGATATGTTATGTGTCAAACCTAAGACTAGGGTTTTTTTTGTTGGTGGGTTTAATGTGTCGCTGTGAGTTCTGAAACCTCACTGTGCATTTTTTAAATTTTTTTTTTCAAGTCCCTCAAGGGAGGCCTTTGACCGGTGGGGGGCCCTGATCTGGGGAAATTAGATCACTCCCCCAGTTCCATGAATTGAGCCTGAATCCCTTTCCCCATCCCCCCCCCCCACAGGCGCGTATAATCCTACGAGTTTAGCGCCCCCCCTGATTATAATAATTTTCATTACGTTTTTGTTATCCTTTTATAGTTCTTGTTGTGTTAAGACATTGTGACCCACGTTTCAGTATTACACTTGTCAGTGTTGTTGGAGTTTAAAACTTGCCACCCCGACACTAAATATCTTTAACATTTCACTGTAAAGTGACGAACTCATTCCTAGCTAGTGGCAGGACTTAGGAAAATATCCTGCTTTTTGTCACGTTATTATTTTTTTCATGCTAATGATTTGATTTCTTGATTATTCTTTTTTAGTTTTTTATAACAGGATCTACCAATTTTTTTACATGAAAATTAAAAAAAAAAAATTAGATATCCATTGAATAGGGGGAAAATGCGGGTTTAATGCAAATTAAACGTAGCCACGAGTTAAAAGGGCTGTTCTTTAACATTTTCGGGCCCAAACTTTTTCTATGCCGATGACTCGCTCTACCGATGATAAATGCTTTCATATTTCATTTGTCTTTTTAAAAGATGTTTAAGTAAAGTTGTAAGTTTCTAGTTTTATTGATTTGAAAATTTTTCATTATAAGCACTGGTTAGACATCATAGTCTCGCCGACCTGAAGTTGAAGACCGAGCTGTTTCTTATTCCCTACTTTATGATTCACTGAATCATGACACGATTAAAGAACCCATTGGGGGGGGGATTGAACCAGGCAGGTGAGCTAAAACTCCATGCCACTTGCCGCGAGTTCAACCTCATCCGTATTGGGGGGTTTTTTTCCGGGATGTGACCCCATGGACTTTCAAAAAAATTTTGCCACCTTTGCTTGACTGTGGAGTAACCAATTTTTTACCAATTGTTGCAAATTGGTTGATAATCCGGGATGTGTATTTTGGGAGATTTTTTATACTTTAGTTTTTGTTTCCCAAAAATACGTTCTGCAATTGTTTCCCTTTTTGGTTGTTCTAATGTATAAATATTAATATTTTTGGGTAGCTAATGATTTCTTAACTTTCTTCGGGAAATCTGCGAAAAAAGGAGAAATGTCATTGATTAAATTTTCAAATTTTTTCAATGCAGCTGATATTGATGGAGATCTTCATTATTACAGCTTGCAGTTAACCATTATTAAATCTGTAAAAAGTTTAAATTGACAAATCCCCGGATAAGATCACTTTGGTATTGATCCAAAAATATTCCTTCTAGGAAATCTCTGACCCTTTCTCCTTTTTAAAAATTTCCCTCAAATATTCAATATTATTTTCCTACTAACTTTCAGCTTCATGGTTTAACCCCCACACAATAAACCCGGGAAGATTTGAATCTCTGTAGACTTTTTTAATTGTTGATTAGTGTTGAGTCATTGGTAAATAATATAAGGATCTTTTCCCCGTTATATTTGTTCACAAGCTTCATCTTTCTGAAAATAATCTTCAACCATTTCTATTACTCCTAAGCTCCTTTGTCTTAAAAAAAAAAAAAGTGTGTTGCATTAAAAGTATTTTTCCCCAAATCTTCCCATTTAAAATAGGTTGTACATGAAATGGAAAAGTTTGTCCTCCCCCTTTCGTGAAAGTACTGATGATGACCTTACTTACAAACACCCGTTTCGTCCCCCATTACATTTGGGTTTTTTATTCATTACAATGTGAGATCAATAATCTGTTCATGTCATTGCTTGTGTACACTTTAGAAACCATGGAAATAATAGAAAGATGGGGACGGTAGTGGGGCGGGGTATCCCAGTCTGGGAAGTTATTGTTACGTGGAATGTATTAGAAGTATTGTGTATGTTTGTCTTAAGGGAAAAAGTACATGTCTGAGGGAAGTATTTGTGTTTCGTTGAACCTGACACCAGAATGTATCTAATATTTTTTAAAAACCAGGATATGATGGCTATTTTTTACATCTCATGGAGGATATGGGGAATTTTTGTGGGTGTGTGTGTGTGTGTGTGTGGGTGCCCTTGAGTGCCTGCGTGTGTGTTTTAGCTACCGGTTATTAAAGGAACTTGTCGATAGGCACTTTGGTGTATTGTATGTGTGTTGTTTTTATGGCGTTCATAGAGGCGCGCATGGGGCAGAATTCTTAAAAAAAATGAACGTGCTAAGGGTTGAAAAAAGGGGGTGCGACAGTTCCCTTTTCATATCTGACAGCCAGAGACAGCAGGACGATACGTATGACTGTTGATGATGGAGGGTATGAAATGTGGGGGCGTATGTGCACGCATGTGAGCAGAATGCACTGGGAGAAAAGTCAAGTTTTAATGGTTATAAAGAGAGAGAGAGGGGGGGGCGGGTTTGTTTTTAGGTAATGACTTTCCATTGCAGTCATGTCCCAGAGAACGTGGAGTTAAGAAATGTACATAGAGGAGATGGAATAGTTAATTGAAGATGCAGGTGTCAAGATAATGTCTTTCAAAAGACTGTGGAAATGGGTTAAAATTCCGTTGGGAAATAGTTAAAAATCCGGGGAAATTTTAAAAAATTTTGAGAAATGGTTAAAAATTGAAGAAATAGTTTAAAAATTTTGAGAAATAGTTTAAAAAAGTGGAAATATTTAAAAAACAGTGGGAAAAAATTAAAAAACAGTGGGGAAAAATTTTAACCGTTTGGAAAAGGTTTTAAAAACCGTGGGAAAAAAAATTTGAATCCCTTGGAAATGGTTAAAAACCGTGAAAAAGTTATAATCTGTGGGGAAATGAAAAGTCCGTGCGAAAAGTTGGGTAATATAAGTAAAATGTAAGCGATATTTTTCCCGTAATTAACATTTGTCGGGAGGGGCACAACATTAAATAAGGAACATTATATGGGGGTAATCAATGCTCCTTAATGGTTTTATGAGGGGAGGACAAGTGTGGTGCCATTGACAACCCCACGCCAGTGCCAGTGCCAGTGGCTGCCGCAGCTGTTTTCTTGTCTTCCCTCAAAACCCAAGGGCAGGGGTATAGTGTGTGTGTGTGGTTTCAAGATAATAAAATTTCATATAATTTTGTTTTATGATAATGTGCCTTCTCAATGCCTCACTGAATAATGTTTTGATAATGTACAATGATGTTGTTAGCATTTTTGTCAATGGAAAACTGGTGTCGTTATTTGACAGAGAAATTTTTTGCAACATGTTGAAACAACTCAGATTGCATGTTGCACATTCTTTGCGTTAGTAACATAATATAAAATTAAATTCTTAGGGAGGGATCTTCAGCCCATAGATAACTTTTCTTTGAAAGTGTAATTATACACAGTTACATAATAAAATTTACACGATCTTGATATTTAAATATGTTTTCTAAATAATACTTTTTTTTGGCAATTTTTTTATAGAGATTTTGGAACAATTTTGTGCAAAATAGGACTTTAAGTTGGTAAAAGTTCAGCAATTTTGTTGTAATATACATAAATGATGGTAGCGTCTTAATGTAAGGGTGATGTAATCTAAAAAGCACTATGTCCACTTTATTAGGTACATCCTTCTAGACTGGGTTGGGCCCCTTCCTCTCAAAAAAAATTTGCATCAAAAAACCGTTCAGCAAGTATACGAAACCTATTAAATGGTGATGAGAGACGAATAATTTTCCAGGCAACACGTTCACGAAATTCTGGTCAATTTAAAAGCGGGAAATTTAAATAGGTAAATGAGTGAGATTGGGAAAAGGAAGGAGTTACTTGATCAGAGAGAACCATCTGCCGTCGAGTGATTGAACAGAATGTTTAGTTGCAAAAGATGTTCAAAGAAAGATGAAATTTGTCTTTCCGGCAGAGGAAAAATGTGCTTAGTGAGCACATCATTATCTTTAAGAGATGGATTGTCGAGCAGTGATTTAATTTTTAAACCCTAATATTAATGGTAACGAATTAGACATTCAAAGAAGAAGGTAATAAAACCCCCAAAACATTTTATGGTCGTTATGTAAATAATTTTATAATTTTTTTTCGAGGTTTGAGGGAAACAAAAGTAATACATTGATGGTAAATATGAATGCTGAAGCTGAGGAAAGGGAAAGAGTGCCACCCAGGAGGGCCTTCAGGGCCACACAACTGTGTCAACCCGGGGGGCCCTTTGGGCCACACACAACTGTGTCAAGCCAGGAGTGGCCCCTTGGGGGCCCCACACAACTGTGTCAAGCCAGGGGTGGTTCAGGGCCACACACAACTGTGTCAAGCCAGGAGTGGCCCTTTAGGGCCCACACAACTGTGTAAGCCAGGGTGGCCTTCAGGGGACCAACTGTGTCGCCAGGGGGGCCTTTAGGGCCACACACAACTGTGTCAAGCCAGGAGTGGCCTTTGGGCCACACACAACTGTGTCAAGCCAGGAGTGGCCCCGGGGGCCCCACACAACTATTAAAACCAAGAGTGGCCTTCAGGGCCACACACAATGTGTCAAAAGGGTTTCAGGGCCACACACAACTGTGTCACCCGGGGTGGGCCCTTTAGGGCCACACACAACTGTGTCAAGCCAGGAGTGGCCTTCAGGGCCACACACAATTGTCAAGCCAGGAGTGGCCTTAGGGCCACACAATTGGCGCCGGAGGGCCTTAGGGGCCCCACACAACTGTGTCAGCCAGGAGTGGCCTTCAGGGCCCACACAATTGGCAAGCCAATGGCCTTTAGGGCCCACACAACTGTGTCAACCAAGAGTGGCCTTCAGGGCCACACACAAATGTCAACCCGGAGTGGCCTTCAGGGCCATACACAACTGTGTCAAGCTGGGAATTTTTCAGGGGCCCTACACAACTGTGTCAAGCCAGAAGTGGCTTAGGGCCACACAACTGAAACAGGAGGCACTTTCACCTGAAGCTTAACATGACCATTTGCATGATGGCCCCCTTGAACTTACATGGTGTCACCTGGGAAATTACATGGTGTCACCTGGGAAACCAATTGTCACCTGGAACTTCACATGGGTTTCCTGGAACTTCACATGGTGTCACCTGGAACTTCACAAGGGTCACCTGGAACCACATGGTGTCACCTGTAACTACATGGTGTCACCTGAACTTACATGGTGTCACCTGAAACTTAAGGGGTCACCTGGAACTTTCACATGGTGTCACCTGAATTTCAATGGTGTTACCTGGAACTTCACATGGGTGTCACCTGTAATTCACAGGTGTCACCTGTAACCAAATGGTGTCACCGGGAATTTCACATAGTGTTACCTGGAATTTCACAGGTGTTATCTGAACAATTTTACCTGGAAATCACATGATGCGTCACCTCATCGTGACTCGCCACCCAGGATGTCTCACCTTCCTGATAAGCACTGTATCTTGAGTCAGAAACTCCTGAATTATTAGAGTTTAATGAACATTTTGGAAAAAGTCAGTATAAAGTATAAATCCCAAAAAATGAAAGACATTGTTGTCTTCTTCTAAAATAGAAACTTTTTTTCAATCATGTAAAAACGAGGATTCGCCCCTATTATGATTAAACAATCCATCATAATGTAGTGGGTCTCCTCGATCAAATATTTTTAAAATATCCCCCTTTTAAATTCTCAAAATCGCACACCTGGTAAAGACGGGGAGAAATAGAAACGGCTTTTCTCGATTTGAGAAGAGTATGAGTACTCATGAGGTGTGAATATCATGTATCACATAGAGCCTTCAGGGGCGAATACAAGGCCGGGGGAAGTAAGACATCTTGAGAAATAAAAAGAGAATATATTTTCCATCTTAAATTGACAATAATAGATTTCATCCACTTCCCAAATTTGCTTTGAAAAGAAAATGGTTTTTAATTGAAACATTTTGGAAGGTTGTAAATACTATACGTCGTCCAAATTATGTCAGTTCAAGGGTGATGATTACGTCTTATGAGAGAGAGAGGGGGTATGAGCAAAGGATGATAATAGTTTGATTTTGGTATATATTTGAAAATGATAAAGATGGACCCTTTTATCAGGCCCATGAAAGATCAAAGAATTTAATTTTAATTAAGAAAGTTACCATGGCTTTTGAATCAAGTATTTTTGGTTTTTTCATATCTTTTTATGCAAGTGGTGGCGGCGTAGCTCTGCCTAAAGAAGATGTCGCCCCGAACTGATTTTTCCCCGAGAAGATGAAATAATTAGGTTTGAAACTTCTGGGACACTCATTCTATGAATACATAATCATCTCAATTTTGAATGTGAGCGACACATCTCCCCCCTTAAAAAGTGAGGGCATGTCATGAAGCACTAGCTTATTCCTTATCTTCACTGACACGGAAGGTAAACAAACTTTCCTCAGAACACCCTTTTTAAAAAATTAATAAGGAATGGAACATTTCCCAAAAAAGAAAAAAAATTATGATTTAGAATGGGGGGAATGTTTGCTAGAACATCGGGAAATGTGCAAAAGGTTTTTAAATTTCAAGAAGGATTTAACGATTCAGAGTCGATGAATTAACTTGGTTAAATGGTTCCCTTTTCGTCTTAGCGGAACATGTTAAAACGTAAAATTTGAAATATTTAAGGATATGGAATTTTACCCCCTTAATTTCCAAGAGAAAACAGAGATTTTGTTTCAACATTTTTGTTGATAGTAGGGGGAGATTAGACGAACCTTAGTTGCTTCTCAGTGTCAAAAACTTTTAAATTTGTTGAAAAAATGTTTATTGCCGAGTAGGATTAGATGGCACCGTATTTATTCAGGAAAAAAACATTAGGTGATTATCTGTTGTTTTACCCAGAACAGATGTGGATTATTAAAAAGTCTTTATAAAAAGGGGCAGAACACTAATTTTTTTTAAACACATTTCTTTGCCCCCCTTTTGGGTAAAATGTTTTCCCCATTAATACATCAAACAAAATATAGTGACTGATTAGCGGGAGTTTTACAAAAGTGAAAAGATGTTGAGGAGGATTAGGAACACATACAGTGCCTATGGATTTCAATATTTTTTCCAAGTTGGGTAGGGCCTCCTCCTCAAAAGGGGAATATATAATTTAAACCCCTTTTAAAAAAAGGATGCATCTGTAAATGGACATCAAATACATCATGTCAGGGAGATAATGGTTATTTTTTTTTACCCCAAAACCCTTAATTAGAATGTGGCCATTTATACAGACGACCCTCTTCCCCTTTCACAGGTAAACATTACAGAAGATGTTTTCATAAAACTGCAAAGATATGTTAAAATCAGAAGGAAGAAAGTTCCCAAAAAACCAAAAGCTGATAGCTTAGTCATCATCCACAGAGTGCTCCGTCTCTTAATGGATTTAGGAAGAAAATTGACATTGTTCATGATATATGAATACAAACGAAGCAGGTATTTAGAATTTTTCATTAGATTATTAAATTATTATATAATTATTGAACAGAGAATAAGTACACCATGCCCCATTAAATCAAAATTCTTCAGGCCTGCGAGTCAAGTTAAATATTACCTCTACGGTACAGTAATGATGCAAAGAGTTTAGCAGAGCTGCTAGACATCTCTTTGAAAGACGGTACAGATGATACAGATAGTGACATGTGCCTTCAAGAAAAACAATGTTACTGTTTAACCAACTCCTTTACCTAGGCTTGCAAACTTTTGAGATAGCAGAGAAGAAACTCTTATTTTGGTATTAGGTTTTGAAGTTGATATGGATTCCTACATTTTAATTTGAAATGTAGGAAATTATTGATTTTACAAATTATCCTTTGTATCATGCAAGTGAAAAAGCTAAATTGATTTGCTGAAATCAAACATGTGTGATAAAAATATTATTGAGCTCAGGACATTAAAACCTAAACTATATATTCTGTAACGTACTGGAGCAAAATAGGACTGCATGTATACTAAAGGGGAATCCCATAATTTTTCATGCCATAGTTGACTGCCGAGTGGTTTAAAAATGTATTGCCTATCCTCAATGAAGGAAGATTTAAATGTAGGTCCACAAATAATTCTAAATGTGAGATGTATAGCGTCAAAATTAATGAGTGGGCTATTTTGCTTTAGTATAATAGGTATGTTACAGATCTAGGTCTTCAGGATATGCCCGAGAATCCCAGAAACTCTAACCTTTGTGAAGACTGGTATGGGATACCAACACATGTGGAAAAAGACATTTTGTACGGTTCAGGACAAAATATTAAAGGAAACATTTCGTCCGAAAAGAAAAATTTTCATCATCATTCACTCCACTTGACTGCCAAAGGGATGCTTACACTACAGTTATAAAACTGCAACATTAACACCCCTCCTTCAGAGTGCAGACACTGTACTTCTCATCTCCAGGACTCAAGTCCGGCCTGCCGGTTTCCTGAATCCCTTCATGTTACTTTGCCCCACCTCCAACAGCACTTCAAGTATTAAAAACCATTTGTCTCCATTCACTCCTATCAAATACACTCACGCATGCTTGCTGGAAGTCCAAGCCCCTTGCCCCAAAAAACCCCCTTTACCCCTTCCCCCCAACCTTTCCTGGCCGACCCTACCCCGCCTTCCCTCCACTACAGATTTATACACTGTCGAAGTCATTTTATTTTGTTCCATTCTCTCTACATGTCCGAACCACCTCAACAACCCCTCCTCAGCCCTCTGGATAATAGTTTTGGGAATCCCACACCTCCTCCTAATTTCCAAACTACGAATTCTCTTCATATATTCACACCACACATTGCCCTCAGACATGAATTCCACTGCCTCCAGCCTTCTCCTTGTTGCAATATTCACCACCCATGCTTCACACCCATATAACAGCGTTTGTATAACTATACTTTCATACATTCCCTATTTGCTTCCACGGACAAAGTTCTTTGTCTCCACAGACTCTCAGTCACCACTCACCCTTTTCCCCTCATCAATTCTGTGATTCACCTCACCCTTTTCATAGCCCCATCTCGACGCATCCACTCCTAAATATCTGAATACATTCACCTCCTCCATACTCTCCCTCCAATCTGATACCCAATCTTCGTCACCTAATTTTTTGTTATCCTCATCACCTTACTCTTTCCTATATTCACTTTTAATTTCTTTTACACACCCTACCAAACTCATCCACCAACCTCTGCAACTTCTCTTCAGAATCCCCCAAAAGCACAGTGTCATCAGCAAAGAGCAACTGTGACAACCCCACTTTGTGTTAAATTCTTTATCTTTTTAACCCACCTCTTGCCAACACCCGAGCATTCACTTCTTACAACTCCATCTATAAATATATTGAACAACTACGGTGACATCATACATCCCTGTCTAAGGCCTACTTTTACTGGTAAATAATCCCCTCTGTCCTACATACTCTAACCTGAGCCTCACTATCCTCGTATATATATAACCCTACTCGGGGGGAAGTTCCTTTCAATGTTGTGGAATTTTTTAGTCAGGTCACATGTCAGGTATTTGGGTAAAGTGGAAAAGTCTTGAACAAAGATTAAAACATAAACATCACCTCAAGGGGAAGTTCCTTGATGCTGATGAGGGCCTGATATAGGGAATTGTGATTATGATAAGCTGTGATGAAAATTCTTTTGCCTGACATGTTACTCTTTAATTTAATTAACCTGATCTGATTAAAAATTTAACAACAGTGGATAATTTCCATGGTCAGTGAGTAGAGTCAAATGTGTGGTTATATATCAGAAAGAGAACACACACACACACACAGGGAGAGACAAATGTCTGTCCTATCTTCATTAATAAGCTAGAATACTGTGCATAGTGTACTTACTGCCAATTCTTCAAAGACTGAAATGATACGGTGACAGCAACTTGGGTGAGGACACTGTTCGAGTATTGCATAACCCTCTTCTAAAGAGGCCTTACATTCTCGTTGAACTTTGCACCCGGGGTTCCACACCAAGAGTTCGTGTAATTGTATCACATTAAACTTCGAAACTTCTTTCGTGCCGACGCATATTAGTTATTAATAATAAACAAACATCGTTTATAACAGTAATAACACCACATATAACAAAGCACGTTCCAGTGGACATAAACAACACACTTCACATATAAGCAAACACGTCACTCATCATAACAGGAGCAACAAACTAGCAACATAAACATGTTCGCGTTGTTGCCGTCTCGGTCTTCAGTATATGCCAGACATTACTTTTCCAAAAATATGTATTTTGAAAATGAACGCCCATGGCTATTAAAACTTTGTATCTTATTACCTTATGTATCTTTCAGAATGAATCCGTTTCTTGATTACTTTTTTTTCTTCAAATGGATCTTTTCAAACAAGAGTCTGCTTTGCTGTTAGCGGATGTAGGATAAAGCCTGCACAATGCCTTGTGCGCAATGAATCCACTGGTATAGCGCTGTGCATAAAATAAATACAACCAGCTTTAGCCCTGAGGAAGCTAGAATGTTTGTGAGGCAAGATGCAGTGTGGCCCACCCGTGCTCAGTCAGGTGGGCCACAAGTAATGTTGGCAGGCAGGAAAAATAATTCAGAAATCTTATGAAATATAAATAATTTGCCTTGAAACTGTGACTTGCTGTTGTATTCGTTGTGGAAGATACAGGTCATTGTTGTTGTGGTTGTTAATGTTTGTATTGGTTGTGAAAGGCACAAGTTAGTGTCACTGTCACTGTGTTGTTTTGCAGAAGATAGAAGTTAGTGTTGTTGTAATTGTTAACGTTTGTGTTGGTTGTAGAAGACAGAATTAATGTTATTTTGATTGTGGGTGGTTGTAAAAAACACAAGTTTTTGGGTTTTATTGTGACGTCGGATGGAAGATGCAACTTGTTATTGTGATGGTGTTGTAATTTTAAATGGGCTGTAGAAGACTTATGTTGTGATGGTGTCGCTTGTCAAATACACAAGAAAATGTTGTTATTTTTGTTTTGGGTCGAAGGACAAAAACAGGTTAGTGTTCCCGGTTTTTTTTGGGTTTGGGGAAAATTGTTACAAAATGTTAATGATTTATCATAAACACCTGAGAATACTAGGGTCAATCTACCCTTTTCCTTCTATCATCTAGAATTTTTTTGGCTTGTAACAGATTTGCCAGTACATGGGAGCAGGATCACTTATTTAAGGCTTCAATACGTATTAAAAAGGGGGGGACAAATACCAACTATAAAAATTTTTCAAGAACTTTGTGAAAAAAAAAATGATGCCCAGGGTTAGCAATAGTTACATTGAGGGAACGTTATTATAACAATAGTAGCAGAAAGAGCTTTTTAACAACAATAGTAGCATAAAGAGCTTGTTATAAATAGCAGGAAAAAATTGTTATTAAAGCAACGGAAACAAAAGAGATTATTATAGCCCCGTAGTAAAAAAAGGTTGTTATTGGGACAAATTTTCGGAAAGAGCTTGGTTTGAGGACGTTAGTACAAAAAGCTTGTTGGGGGACAGGGATGCACAAAAAGCTTGAACCAACAATAGAAGTAAGAGCTTTTTATCGGGGCAGATAGAGAAAGAGCTTTTTATCGGGACAATTGTTGCAGAAAGAGCTTTATATCGGAAGAACGGTAGGAAAACAAAACCTTTTTTTCGGTAAAACGGTAACAGAAAAATTTTTTTTGGGGAAGCAACAGAAGGAGCTTTTTTGGGGACAAATTTTTCTCGATGTGGATAAAAATTGAGATGGTGGAGGGCGGGGGTCCCCGGAGCGGCGGGTGTCCCTGCAAGAACTCTCTCCCAAAACGTATTTTTTTTTACCTTTTTTTGTGGGGGAAGAGGGGGGATGGCATGGGGGGATTGACCAGCTAGCAGCAGCAGCAGCACAACTGCGAATCTTCACCCACCAGCAGAAAAGCAGCAACAGCTACCATCACCCAACAGCAGAACAGCAGCAGCTACCATCACCCACCAGCAGAACAGAGCAACAGCTACCATCACCCAACACAGAACAGCAGCAGCTATCTCCCCCCCAGCAGAGCAGAGAGCTACCATCACCCACCAGCAGAACAGCAGCAAAAGCTACCATCACCCAACAGCAGAAACAGCAGAACATCACCCCCCAGCAGAGCAGTAGCAGCTATCATCCCCCCCGAGAGCAGTAGCAGCACCATCACCCACCGCACAACAGCTACCATCACCCCCCACAGAAAAGAGAAACACCCTCACCCACCAGCAGCAAAAGCACCATCACCCAACACAGAACAGCAGCAGCTATCATCACCCACCAGCAAACAGTGGCAGCTATCATCACCCACCAGCAGAGCAGTGGAGCATCATCACCCACCAGCAGAGCAGAGCAGCTACCATCACCCCCGCAGAGCAGCAGCAACAGCACCATCACCCAACAGCAGAACAGCAGAGTATTCTCACCCCCCAGCTCAACAGCGCAGGTACCATCACCCAACAGAAAGAGCAGCAGCAGCAACAGGTACCATCATCCAACAGAAGAGCAGCAGGTACCATCAGCCAACAGAAGAGCAGCAGGACCCTCACCCAACAAGAGTAACGAGAGGTACCATCATCCCAAAAGAAGAGCAGCAGCAGCGAACCATCACCCAACAGAAGAACAGGGCAGGTACCATCACGCAACAGAAACAGCAGAGGAATCACCCAAACAGCAGCAGCAGGTACCATCACCCAACAGCAGCAGCCCGGAAAATCACCCAAACAGCAGCAGATACCATCACCCAACAGCAGCAGCGAGCAGGACCATCACCCAACAGCAGCAGAGGGACCATCCCCAAACAGCAGCAGCAGCAGGTACAATCTCCCAAACGCAGCAGCAGGGCCATCACCCAACAGCAGGGCGGTCCATCACCCAACAGAAGAACAGGCAAAGCAGGTACCATACCCCAAAAGAAGAACAGAAGCAGCAGAAGGACCCTCACCCAACAGAAGCAGCAGCAGCAGGTACCATCACCCAACAGAAGAACAGAAGCAGCAGCAGCAGGTACCATCACCCAACAGCAGCAGCAGCGGCCCAACAGCAGCGGCAGCAGGTCCAACACCCAACAGCAGGTACCATCCCCCAACAGCAGCAGCAGCAGGTACCATCACCCAACAGCAGCAGCAGCAAAACCATCCCCCAAAAGCAGCAGCAGGGACCATCACCCAACAGCAGTAGGGGTACCATCACCCAACAGCAGCAGCAGGGTACCACACCCAACGAGCAGGCATCCATCACCCAAACAAGAGCAGCGGAGCAGCAGGTACCATCACCCAACAGAAGGGGCAGCAGGACCATCACCCAACAGCAGAAATCATTTACCATCACCCAACAGCAGCAGCAGCAGGTACCATCACACAACAGCAGCAGCAGCAGGTACCATCACCCAACAGCAGCAGGTACAATCACCCAACAGCAGCAAAAAGCGGGTACTATCACCCAAAAAAACGGGCAAACAGCAGGTACCATCACCCAACAGCAGCAGAGCGGACCACCACCCAACAGAGAGGACCATCCCCAACAGCAGCAGCAGCAGCGGTACCATCACCCAACAGCAGCAGCGCAGGTCCATCCCCCAAACAGCAGCAGGCATACCACCCCCCCGCAGCAAGCAGGTACCACCCCAACAGCAGCAGCAGAGGTCCATCACCCAACAGAATAGCAACAGCAGGTACCATCACCCAACAGCAGCAGCAGCAGGTACCATCACCCAACAAAAGTAAAACGCAGGTACCATCACCCAACAGAAGCAGCAACAGCAGCAGGTACCATCAACCAACAGCAGCAGCAACAGCACGTACCATCCCCCAACAGCAGCAGCAGGTACCATCACCCAACAGCAGCAGCAGCTGCTATCACTAGAAAACATAGTTGCAATCACTCAGTTGGGGAGCAGCCAACCACCAACTTACACTAGTGGATTTATCCACTGGACCCCCCCTCACATTTCAACTCACCCTTTGTGGTTTTAAAAGGCACTTTTCCAGCTATGCTGTGTTATTATCAAGACTGACTGAAGACATCGACTCCCGGCTGAGGGGCTGATTACCCAAACTCCTCATCTCCCACCATTTTCACGTTTTGGGCTGGGGAAAACCCCTGGCGGCAAAACGTTTCAGCAGTAAAAATACCCCAAATGTTGCAAAGTGTCTCCTTCAATTTATCGGTTTCTAAGCCATTTACATCAGACTGTTGTGTCACAGAGTAGGCGTCAGAGTATTGTGTCAGAGAAGTCAGTCAGAGATTGTGTCAGAAATATTGTTATCAAAATATTTGTCAAAGGGGTATTGTGTCAGTCAGAGTATTGTGTCAGTCAGAGTATTGTGTCAGTCAGAGTATTGTGTCAGTCAAATATTGTGTCAGATCACGTCAGTCAGAGTATTGTGTCGTGAGAGGGCAGTCAGAATATTGGTCAGCGACTTTTTGTCAGACTATTGGCAGTCAAAATCGGGATAAGATTATTGTGACAGTCAGATTGTTATGTCAGTCAACTATTGTGACAGTCAGACTGTGTGTCAGTTAGACTGTGTGTCAGTCGACTACTGTATCAGCACTGCGTGTCAGATTGATGTATGATTGATGTGCAGTCAGATTGATTTTCAGCAAATTTATTTTCAGTCAGATTGATTTGTCAGATTGATGTGTCAGTAACTGATGTTTTCAGACTGATGTGTCATCAGACTGATTTTCAGTCAGACTGATGTGTCAATCAGACGACTGTCAGTCAGACTGTTGTGGGCCCCGTAGCCAGATTTTATGACGGACCCTTCAAGGAAGGGTTCATATATTGATGACTGAGAAAGGCCCCTGATCCAAGGAATTAGCCGTCATTCCTTCCTCGGATTAAACATGATTACCCCCCATTTTGCGGGCTTTTAAAAACCCCTACGGGTTAAGCGTTTCATGGGGGGGGAAGGTAGGGAAGGGGGGAAATGGAAGGAAGAAGAAACAGGGTGGGAATAAGAACAGGAAGGGAAAAAAAAGTGAAAGGAAGGGATAGAGGGAAAGAGGAAACAAAGGATTCTCAATAGCATAGAGATGGAAGAGGGAAAGGGGGAAGATGGGAGGGAGAAAAATGGGTTGAGAGGGGCAAAAGTGGGATGGAAGGGGAAAAAGAAAAGTTGGAAAGATGTGATAGATGGATGATTGGGGTCTGTGGGGGCAAGGATGATGTGGGGGTCTGTGTGGGGGCAAGGATGATGTGGAGTCTTTTGAGGGCAAGGATGATGTGGGGGTCTGTGTGAGGGCAAGGATGATGGGAGTCTGTGTGAGGGCAAGGATGATGGGGGAGTCTGTGTGAGGGCAAGGAGATGTGGGAGTCTGTGGGGGATGAGGGGAGTCTTTTGAGGGCAAGGATGATGTGGGAGTCTGTGGGAGGGCAAATGATTGGAGTCTGTGTGAGGGGGAAAGGGTGATGGGGAGTCTGTGGGGCAAGGATGATGTGGGAGTCTGTGTGGGGGGCAAGGATATGTGGGGGTCTTTTGAGGGCAAGGATGGGGAGTCTGTGGAGGGGGAAGGATGGTGGGAGTCGTGGGGGCAAAGGGTGATGTGGGGGCTGTGTGAGGGGAAGGGCTGGGGAGTCTTTTGAGGCAAGGAATTTTGGGGGGTCTGTGTGAGGGCAAGGAGATGTGGGGTTTTGTGGGGCAAGGATGATGTGGGAGTCTGTGGAGGGCAAGGATGATGTGGGGGTCTGTGGGGGGCAAGGATGATGTGGAGCTGTGGAGGGGAAGGGTGATGGGGAGTTGTGGAGGGCAAAAGATGTGGGGGTCTGTGGGGGGGAAGGATGATGTGGGAGTCTGTGTGAGGGCAAGGATGATGTGGAGTCTGTGGAGGGAAGGATGATTTGGGGTCTGGGAGGGGAAGGATATGTGGAGTCGGGGGGGCAAGGAGTGTGGGGGGTCTTGGGAGGGCAAAGGGTATGTGGGAGTCTTTTTGAGGGGAAATGATGGGGACGGGAGGGCAAGGATGATGTGGGGGTCTGTGTGAGGGGAAGGATGATTTGGGGGTCTGTGTGAGGGCAAGGATGATGTGGGAGTCTGTGTGAGGGGAAGGGATGTGGAGTCTTTGGGGGGCAAGGATGATGTGGGAGTTGTGTGAGGGAAGGGTGTGGGAGTCTGTGGGGGCAAGGGTGATGGGAGTCTGTGTGAGGGCAAGGAATTGGGGGTTT